>CM057342.1:446356659-446621367 GCA_030015575.1 Agapanthus africanus | reverse complement strand
TTTATACTGATTAGCAACATATGTAAGAACATGCACCATGATGATTACAGTATGAATGTAATACAGGTGTGCATTATCCACACCTCCGCGATATACGAGTACAACTACCACTATGTGAGTCGAACCTAAACTAGTGTCCATCTAATATCCTAAGGAACTAACCTAAGAAACTAGTCAATAAGAAACAAGCATCTACCTAAGGTCTGAACCAATATCTCTAATAGTCGGCGATCCCGCCTCAATAGCGTCACGTACGTAGTACGGCTTCCTCGAATCAAGAGTGCGGATCAATCATCATATCTAAGCCTCGTACGGTAAAATCCATCGTACGGCATCCCAATATCGGGGTACGGGTCAAGTATCTCCTAGGTGTCTCATTATTCGTAATGTGTCATCATCAACACATCTCATGATCAAGGTGCTAAACTATAATCGCATACATAAATCATATATCATTGCCATCATGGAATAATCATTAGTTATCCTCAGAAATATCATGTCACATGTATCATATTGTGATTAAGTCATACCGATATCTTATCGTCATCAAGTCGCAAGCTACAGCCCAGGTACTATTTTAGCGTCCCATGTACCTCAATATCACCACCACCCTTCATAATTTATATATTCATGTTCATTATCTCATTCTCTAATGATCCGCTAACACTTTAATACGACTGTATAGTCAAGAATCACGGCATCAAGCCCAATTATACTGTTTCATCATACCTCAGATATCATATCACATCAATGAATCCCATATACGTGTTGTATATATATATACACCTATACCTAGTTTTATATATATACACACATATACGTATACTCCATGTCGAGTTTCAGTGTGTGCGTGTGTGTTTCTACCTGAAACCTAAGAACTTTTCCAAGGTACTCATCCCCTGATAAGGTTTTCCTAAATCAGTCTAGTTCAGCCTAGGGTTATTACTAGGGTCCTACGCGTTAAGTATCTAGGGTCACATCTGGTTTCCTACTGACAATAAATACTATTCCTATTCTACGTTGCGGGGGTGCTAAACGCCATCCACCCGACTTCCCCCCGTAGATATGCATCTACTCACCTGGTCCATGTCTACCGACGACGGTGTCGCCATCCTCCTCTTCATCGCCCGCAGTCCACTTGAAGGGTACCTAAACGCAAACATATAAATAGCATCGTAAACCGAATCACATACAAAAGTCAAACGATACAAGGAACAAGCATAGGTTAAAACCTATGTCCCGTCCACGCAAAAGAACCAAATATCGCTCGATATCGGCGTACAAAATCCGATGGATCGAGATAAACATCAACAGATAACTCCTAGTTTTAAAACACATTACTTATATTGTAAAACATGATCGAATTCATCGAAACACTAAAATCGATCAAATCGTCCGTTTTCGAAAAACCCGAAAATGCCAATTTACCGTTTTTCATCAAAACTTGACATTTAAATGAAACCAAAGGTCATAAAACTCATTAAATAGCATAACTAGACTATACAAACTATTAATATATTTTTATTACACATATTTGTAGTAATTTGAAATTTCTAGTTTGAACCCTTTAACAATTTTCAACATTTTCCAAGCAAAATACCACAATTCCACCTCAAAACATGATTTTGCATAAATTAATGACTTAAACCACAATTTATGATGATAATGATATAATGAAACCATAATTATATTTTTAATCTCATTTATATAGGAATTTCTAAAATCTAGTTTACAAAATTAGCAATTTTTTTATCACAATTTATCAATTATCCATTGAAACTAGCAATCAAACTAAGTTTTTCTTTCCATTAACATGCTAACATTTCCACTAAAACTATAATCCAATGATAACAACCCAAATTAGAATTTTATATTAACCACAAACACATTTTGCAAAAACCTAGTTAACTAAATTCCTAATTTAAAACAATTTTAAATGAAAATTTTACAATTCAACAAACATGCAATATTTTCCAATTCTAAAAGTGTTAAACTAACTATTATAACCCTAAATAATTAACAAAAATCATAACTTGAATTTTACAAACCCTAACTTGAATTTTAAAAAAAAACATAGAATTAATTCATTAAATCTAATTAAGCTTAAATGAACATCTAAAACAATAAATCAAAAGAAAGAAATTATACCTCCCAAAATATGAAATCCAAACAAAAAATGAGCCTCCAAAATGCATGCCTTCCATCTCCAAATTTCATATAAAATGAGTAAGGAATAAAGAGTATGAAATAAATAGGATTTTGTGGAATTTTAATGGAATTTTTGATGTATTTTTAATGAATTTTGAATAAAAATGAGGTGGTAAAAGGGGGGGGCTGCCATGGGGGGTTTGTGGCCGGCCCTAGAGAGGTGAGGGAGAGAAAGAAGAGAGTGGGAAAAGTGTGTAGAAGTTTCAAGAGAAAGAACAACACTTAAGTCTTTTCATGGTTTATTTAATTATTTATTTATTTATTTACTATAGCAACTCAAGAAAGCTCTAGAAAATAGGAAAAATTTGCAAATAAATTTTGGATGATACACACTAATTTCTAATATGCCATGGTTCATTTTTACAAATTAAAACCATTTAAATTTGTAATTTACACTAATTTAGTGTAAAAATAAAGTTTATGTTAATATTTAAAATAATTAATTTAGGAAAAATATTTTATTAAACTAAAAATTTATAAGTGGCTAAATAAACACCATTTACTAGTAATTTCATAATTAAAATAGATATTTTAAAAATTATAATGAAAACAATCACGGTTTGGTTTTACGAAAAATACATTTTACTTTACCGAAAATCCTAAAATTCACTTAAACACTTTTATTTATTTAATTATTTATTTAATCATTTTTAACACGTTACAATCTTCCCCCCTTTTAGAAATTCGGTCCCCGAATTTAAATTAAAACTCCCCCTCCAAATACTAAAACGTTTAGCAAAACATTCAAATTGTCGGGGCTCCGAAATCATCAATACATAACAAAAATCAACTCCGTCAAGCATAACGCAATCATCGGAGTTATGGCGAGAATAAAATATCAAAACTCAATATGAAAACCATCATAATATACATCAATCTATAACTTATATATAGTTCGCATCCTAGTAAAATCGCCGAATCATCATAATAAAGAAGCATACAAAAACCCCTCTTGAAAATCGCCGTGCAATGCGCGTGTCACGGCATAAGTAACGGACGTTTAATTTAAAAAAATAACTATATATATATATATATATATATATATCGTTTATTTAACATACACGTCCCGCCTGGTTACTAAATCAATAATAATAATTAGGAAAACATACTGCTCAAACTAAAATCAATCCCAATCACATCAATAAAATGTCATGTGCGTCCGGTGCGCACTGAAATCGAAACCAATTATAGATACCATGAATACCCACAAAACAAAACTAAGTGCAATAGGTGTGCACCAAAAACATCTGTCAAGTGCAACGGGCATGCACGACACAATATCAGGTGCATCTAATCTGCACAAAACCCCGATTTAGTGCATCTGGTGTGCACAAAATCGCATCAAGTGCGCCAAGTATGCGCAAGAATCCTAATCAGGTGCACATGGTGCACGAAAACATACATTGAATATCAAAATCGAAATCACAGTACAAAAATGCATGAAAACTAGGTCGAAACATATGTAAAAATCATGTGTAACCCCTATGCACGAAATCAATCAAAAATCCCAAAATATATATAAAACCAAATCAAGTGTACTGGGTGTGTACTAAACAACATCAATACAACTGATATATGAAACACAAATAGAATGAAGATACACACATGAAATACCAATCGTAGAACAAAATCCTCAAAATACAAAAATCCAATCAATGAAAATATGAAATTCAAATCACTAAATCACAATTGTAAACACTATCGTCAATGTGCGCCTCTTTCCTCGGATGTCGACTGCTTCGAACTCGTTCTTTCATAGGTGTGCTGACTGCGCTACCAACGGCAATACTCATGTCTAGAGTCTCCCACATAGTCGATCCCTTCACTTGATATCCGGACTACATTAAACTTTTCGATCGATCCATCAAAATCCCATAATTCCCCGAGAGCTCAACACTCAAGTACAGTTTAAAAATATCCGGTACATACCCCAGCATCGATGATCCAGTTGTAGAAGGGCAAACCCAAGCCTCACTAATGGCACTGCGAAACTGCCGTAAACCCTAAGGTTCAAGGGCGTTCTCGTGGTCATTATGTCGAGTTAGGGTTTCATTCTTCTAGAGGGTCCATCGAAATACCTGCATGTTCTTCCGAATACTTTAAACTTGGGAAAATGGTTTTCTGATAATCGTTCGAACCCTTTAACTTCATCCGGACGGCATATGAATACCCTTCATCCGCACGCTAAACAATGCTTCAATCCTCAATAATAACCAATACTCTAATGGTTATCGCATTCGAGCCGCAGCTCTCTCTGCCCGTGGTAACAGAAAGCACCATCCGACATCGACGAAGACAGATCAAAGGAACGAATGAAATACGGTGCAAACAATGTACATCCTAAGGCTCCTTAAGCAGAGTAGCGTATCGTAAGTATGCCGCGGACCATACCCACGGTACGTTACTCTACCTAAATCGTCTACTCCATCAACCAAAGGTCACCTAGACTTATACAAGGTTAAACCTAGCGCTCTGATACCAACTTTGTCACGACCCGAAAGTACGGAACGTGACCGGCACTTAGATTACGAAGCGTCTAGAGGCGCCACGTAACCTAAGTAAGCCGAAGCCCAGAAATCTAAACCATGAAAAAGAAGAAGAAGCAGTAAAAGAAAACATGAAGGAATAAGTTTAAAACATCAGACAATTTCCCAAAAATTTCGGCAGAGTCTCCTCTATAAAAACTGGCCCCCAAACGGGTACAACAAATATAATATACATAAACAACAATAAAAAGCATCCCCAAACGGGAGCTAACTCAACGCCAACAGGCGGAAACAACCACAACAAGCACAATAATATATAACGCCAAAGAGCGAGGCTCAAAACTCAAAAGAAAACAAAACCACCAGATCAGAATAATACACGCGCGACTCTAAGGTCGAAATAAAAGACTGGTCCAATAAACTTATCAAGTAATACAAATATGGTTGATGGAGCTTACTAGATACAAATGAATGAATAAAAGTACAATGGTGGTTCGGATACAAGTGAACCAACCTACCGTGCAAATCACCCTGAAGAAAAAATGTGCCAACAAGCTGCCACGGAAACCTGTACATCGAATCTGTAATAAAATTTGGCACAACGGGGGTGGGTTGCCAACTCGTGAGTAGAAGACATCTACAAAAAGAAATCGAATGCACGACGCTATCCTAGGTCATAATAATACACTACTATATCTCAATCATCTAGTAATAACAGGGTAATACTACGTGTAAGTGCAAATACTCCGTGTCATGTCAGTGCCTCATATAGTACTATGTAATATGAATGGATATGCATGCACCATGAATGTAAAATAAACAAATCCTGAAATCCAGGTATATCTGTATAAGAAATCTTTAGCTGTTATCATAGTAAAACGGGTATAGAAACCGGAAATATCAACAATGAAATCCATGGAAATCCGTGTCAAGCATCGACACAAACATGTAAATCTCAAGTCTCATAGTCTCAATATCTCAGGCTCCGTCAGTCCGGATCGGCCCATATCATCAAATCTCACGACAACGGTCGGTATCCTCCGGATATCTGCCGCGCCAGACATCACCGGTAGGTAGCCTTCCCCTGCCAGGCTCATCGTCTACAACTCGATCTTCTTGCCCCAGGGTACCATACCGGGCCCACCATGTACTCGAGACGGTTCATCCACTCCTCGAATCGGGTCTCGAAATCCATCAGAAAACATGAAATCTCATGGTGGACGACACATACATCACGAGAAAACCGCATCTTATTTTGAAAAGAGAAGAGGAGAGAGAGAGAAGTTTTTATATATTTTTGCGGGTTTCCCCAGAAATCCAGAAATCTCATAGAAATCCAAATCTCAAAATCATGAGTAAGTATATGATAAGTGTCGGCATATGCCCATAATACTGCGCGATAACATGAAAATATGAATGCATGAATGTCTAAGTAATAACTATCATGTCTTATACTAACATAAGAGAGAAATCACAATATTTTATCGGTTTAGTGGTTAACTGATTCTATCAATAAAAGATAATATGATCTAAAGTGTACGTGACATAGCAATTACCGATGATGATGTGTGTGAGCCGGCAAATAAGTGTGCGTGGAATATGCGCATCATCGATAATGGTGCTGGTGTCCTAACAGATAAGGTTTATACTGATTAGCAACATATGTAAGAACATGCACCATGATGATTACAGTATGAATGTAATACAGGTGTGCATTATCCACTCCTCCGCGATATACGAGTACAACTACCACTATGTGAGTCGAACCTAAACTAGTGTCCATCTAATATCCTAAGGAACTAACCTAAGAAACTAGTCAATAAGAAAGAAGCATCTACCTAAGGTCTGAACCAATATCTCTAATAGTCGGCGATCCCGCCTCAATTGCGTCACGTACGTAGTACGGCTTCCTCGAATCAAGAGTGCGGATCAATCATCATATCTAAGTCTCGTACGGTAAAATCCATCGTACGGCATCCCAATATCGGGGTACGGGTCAAGTATCTCCTAGGTGTCTCATTATTCGTAATGTGTCATCATCAACACATCTCATGATCAAGGTGCTAAACTATAATCGCATACATAAATCATATATCATTGCCATCATGGAATAATCATTAGTTATCCTCAGAAATATCATGTCACATGTATCATATTGTGATTAAGTCATACCGATATCTTATCGTCATCAAGTCGCAAGCTACAGCCCAGGTACTATTTTAGCGTCCCATGTACCTCAATATCACCACCACCCTTCATAATTTATTTATTCATGTTCATTATCTCATTCTCTAATGATCCGCTAACACTTTAATACGACTGTATAGTCAAGAATCACGGCATCAAGCCCAGTTATACTGTTTCATCATACCTCAGATATCATATCACATCAATGAATCCCATATACGTGTTGTATATATATATACACCTATACCTAGTTTTATATATATACACACATATACGTATACTCTATGTCGAGTTTCAGTGTGTGCGTGTGTGTTTCTACCTGAAACCTAAGAACTTTTCCAAGGTACTCATCCCCTGATAAGGTTTTCCTAAATCAGTCTAGTTCAGCCTAGGGTTATTACTAGGGTCCTACGCGTTAAGTATCTAGGGTCACATCTGGTTTCCTACTGACAATAAATATTATTCCTATTCTACGTTGCGGGGGTGCTAAACGCCATCCACCCGACTTCCCCCCGTAGATATGCATCTACTCACCTGGTCCATGTCTGCCGACGACGGTGTCGCCATCCTCCTCTTCATCGCCCGCAGTCCACTTGAAGGGTATCTAATCGCAAACATATAAATAGCATCGTAAACCGAATCACATACAAAAGTCAAACGATACAAGGAACAAGCATAGGTTAAAACCTATGTCCCGTCCACGCAAAAGAACCAAATATCGCTCGATATCGGCGTACAAACTCCGATGGATCGAGATAAACATCAACAGATAACTCCTAGTTTTAAAACACATTACTTATATTGTAAAACATGATCGAATTCATCGAAACACTAAAATCGATCAAATCGTCCGTTTTCGAAAAACCCGAAAATGCCAATTTACCGTTTTTCATCAAAACTTGACATTTAAATGAAACCAAAGGTCATAAAACTCATTAAATAGCATAAATAGACTATACAAACTATTACTATATTTTTATTACACATATTTGTAGTAATTTAAAATTTCTAGTTTGCACCCTTTAACAATTTTCAACATTTTCCAAGCAAAATACCACAATTCCACCTCAAAACATGATTTTGCATAAATTAATGACTTAAACCACAATTTATGATGATAATGATATAATGAAACCATAATTATATTTTTAATCTCATTTATATAGGAATTTCTAAAATCTAGTTTACAAAATTAGCAATTTTTTTTATCACAATTTATCAATTATCCATTGAAACTAGCAATCAAACTAAGTTTTTCTTTCCATTAACATGCTAACATTTCCACTAAAACTATAATCCAATGATAACAACCCAAATTAGAATTTTATATTAACCACAAACACATTTTGCAAAAACCTAGTTAACTAAATTCCTAATTTAAAACAATTTTAAATGAAAATTTTACAATTCAACAAACATGCAATATTTTCCAATTCTAAAAGTGTTAAACTAACTATTATAACCCTAAATAATTAACAAAAATCATAACTTGAATTTTACAAACCCTAACTTGAATTTTAAAAAAAAACATAGAATTAATTCATTAAATCTAATTAAGCTTAAATGAACATCTAAAACAATAAATCAAAAGAAAGAAATTATACCTCCCAAAATATGAAATCCAATCAAGAAATGAGCCTCCAAAATGCATGCCTTCCATCTCCAAATTTCATATAAAAATGAGCAAGGAATAAAGAGTATGAAATAAATAGGATTTTGTGGAATTTTAATGGAATTTTTGATGTATTTTTAATGAATTTTGAATAAAAATGAGGTGGTAAAAGGGGGGGCTGCCATGGGGGGTTTGTGGCTGGCCCTAGAGAGGTGAGGGAGAGAAAGAAGAGAGTGGGAAAAGTGTGTAGAAGTTTCAAGAGAAAGAACAACACTTAAGTCTTTTCATGGTTTATTTAATTATTTATTTATTTATTTACAATAGCAACTCAAGAAAGCTCTAGAAAATAGGAAAAATTTGCAAATAAATTTTGAATGATACACACTAATTTCTAATATGCCATGGTTCATTTTTACAAATTAAAACCATTTAAATTTGTAATTTACACTAATTTAGTGTAAAAATAAAGCTTATGTTAATATTTAAGATAATTAATTTAGGAAAAATATTTTATTAAACTAAAAATTTATAAGTGGCTAAATAAACACCATTTACTAGTAATTTCATAATTAAAATAGATATTTTAAAAATTATAATGAAAACAATCACGGTTTGGTTTTACGAAAAATACATTTTACTTTACCGAAAATCCTAAAATTCACTTAAACACTTTTATTTATTTAATTATTTATTTAATCATTTTTAACACGTTACAATTGCTATATATTTATAACTATTTAGGCGTTGCTTATGTTTTACAGCCGCGCTAGCCCAGCCCCCGCTCTGTCGTTAGTTAAGTAACCTAACGGGTGATGACGGGACCCCGTGGCGAATGCGAATGGCATAAGCGTACGTCATATTTTGGTTGTTTTCTACAATGGTAGGATTAAATGATGGGACGCATTAAAAGAACTAATGCAAGAATATCACGCATTAAAAGAACTAATGCAAGATAATAAACCAAGCTAAAATCGTTGGAACACTTTCGAAAAACCACTCGGTTCTTTTCAAAACTAACTTTTAAATGCGGAGCTTGAGCCACTCCTTTTAAAAGCTATCTCGTTCCATCGATTATATCAAGTTCACTACGTTCACGGTTTAGCCAAAACCATTCGTAGCCCTCCGTCGTTTCACATGAATAGTCAATAGTATTCAAGCTGTGTTTGTTGGCCAAAGTCAACGCATAGTGATTGGTAGCTATTGGGTATTCATGTGTAGCATAGATAGATGCGTTGATTTGAAACAGTCGTACTGCCTTGTTGGCCAAAGTCAAGGGTAGGTACGGGTGGATTCAAATTAACCTGGAGAATGACGGGTAGAACTTGACATGTGACTTATGATTTGTTGGCCAAAGTCAAGGTCATAAGAGCATGGGGCAAAAATCCACATCGGGAGTTTCATAAGTACTGAAACTTGCTAGATTTGCATACCATTTGGAGTGTGATGATTCTGGTAGGATTCCTTCAGTTTCGTCACGCGATGATATTTGGATCCCGATCCTACTGTGAGTATATGCTACTCCTTGGGAAATTTCTCACTAAACGATCAATGCTATAAACCTAGTAGGTGCCTAGAAAGGTGTTAGCGGGGCTACGCCCCCAGGGAAAAGAGGTTCTTAAATTAAGGAACTTCGCGAAAGCGTTGGAAAACCTCCCTCGAAGTACCGACACTGGCCTGGCTGAACGGTTAAGCAAGTATTGTGCGGTGGGATTGATCCCGACTAATTCTTCTTTTATGGTTTGAGGAGGGATTCGAGAGACAGTGGGAGCCATCCTGTTTAGACAAATTAAAAACCATTCTAAACTTGCAAGTGCATCATGCTGAGTGTTTCTTCTCTCTCTCCTAATTGCAGCGACCAATCAACATGACTAGACTGAAGTTACTTCTAGATAAAAACATACTGACAAGGCCAAACTATAAAGATTGGCTCAGGAATGTCAAGATGGCAATCACTTACGACAAGCTGGGGTATCTTCTTACCACCAAAGCTCCCCCCGTCCCAGGTCCCACCTCCAGCGTCGCGGATAAGAAAATCCGTAAGACTTGGGAGATTGATTGCGCGAAGGCCAAGTGCCTCGTGCTTGCCTCTATGGACAACGAACATCAGACGAGGCACGAGAATATGGACCTGGAATCCATATTTCTCCATACAAAAGAACTGTATGGAGAGCAGTCTCGTATCGCAAGATACGAAATATCGAAAAAGTTATTTTCGGCAAGATTGGCCGTCGGATCATCGGTAGCGGAACACGTGCTTAAGATGATTGGCTACATTGAGGAGCTCGCAGAACTTAGGACCACGTTGGAGAGTGAGCTCTATACGGACTTGATTCTCCAGTCCCTTCCTTCCACTTACGCCCAGTTTATACTGAACTTCAACTTACAAGAAAAAGAAGTTGAACTTTCAGAACTCCTCAACATGCTGAGGAGCGCAGAGGGCACCCTACAGAAAGGTAGGGAAACACCCACTTTGTTTGTAGGAGGATCTTCTTCTTCTAGGTCCAAGGCGAAAGCCAAGGGAAAGAAGAAGAAAGCCCCCGCCAAACCAAGGGGCGGTGTTAGTAAAGTGGATACGAAGGGAAAGGTAAAGGCAACAAAGATAGCGGGGAAGCTTGTGGGTAAAGAAGAATGCTTCTATTGTCATAAGAGTGGACACTGGAAGAAAGATTGCAGGGCTTGGAAGGCCAGGACACAGGAACTGAAGCAGGTTGCGGCTTCAGCTTCAGGTGTGTATGTTATTGAAAACTGTCTTTCAATAAACTCTACTTCCTGGGTATTGGATACCGGATCAGGATCTCATATCTGTAATTCTTTGCAGGCGTTGAGAAACCGTAGGGTTTTGAAGGCAGGTGACATGACCCTCAGAGTTGCGAATGGAGCTAGCATGGATGCTAAAGCCGTGGGGGACTATCACCTGGGAATGTCAGATGGACATGTTTTGGTTTTACGTAATTGCTTTTTTGTACCTAACGCGACTTGTAATATCATTTCTGTATCTTTGGTTTCTAAAGAAGGTTATGAATTTGCGTTTGTAAGTAATGTTGTAAATATTCACCTTAATCAAGTTCGGATTGGGTCAGGTACACTGAGCAATGGTATATACGTATTAAACCAACCACAGATTTTCAATGTCCAGAATACACACAAAAGAAAGTCTCCAGATATTAATCAGACTTTCTTATGGCATTGTAGACTGGGTCACATCAATGAGAGAAGGTTGACTAAGTTACATACAGAAGGATATTTGGATCCGTTCGAATATCAATCATATGCCACTTGTCAATCCTGTCTCAAAGGAAAGATGACAAAGACTCCGTTCACTGGACACGGAGTAAGAGCGAGCGAGCTCTTGGAACTCGTACACAGCGACGTGTGCGGTCCAATGTCTACACATGCACGAAGCGGTTATTCTTACTTCATTACTTTTACGGATGACTTTTCAAGGTACGGTTATGTCTTCTTGATGAAACATAAGTCCGAAGCTTTTGAAAAGTTCCAAGAATATAAGAATGAAGTAGAAAAACAAACCGGCAAAAGTATCAAGATTCTAAGATCGAATCGAGGTGGAGAATACTTAAGTGCCGAGTTCCTGAATTACTTAAAAGAGAATGGAATTCTCTCTCAGCTTACTCCTCCGTACACTCCGCAACATAATGGTGTATCGGAGAGACGGAACCGGACCCTATTGGATATGGTACGGTCCATGATGAGTAACGCTGAGTTACCACGATCTTTCTGGGGGTATGCGCTAGAATCAGCTGCATACCTTTTGAACCGAGTTCCTACTAAAACTGTGCCTACCACACCATTTGAGATGTGGTGTGGGAAGAGGCCCCATCTTAATCACATTAAGACATGGGGATGTCCAGCTTTTGTCAAAAAGCAGCATACGGACAAGCTCGAGGCACGCTCAGTACAGTGCAAGTTTGTGGGATATCCAAAGAACTCCAAGGGATATTTCTTCTACTGCGAAGAGGAACAAAAAGTTCTTGTTTCTCGTCATGCCTACTTCTTGGAAACTGAGTTTTTGGAAAACCAGATAAGTGGGAGCACAGTAGAACTGGAAAAAATTCCAGAACCACGAGCTATTACTGAAAGTTTAGAGGAACCAGAGGGTTCAAAAGAACAGGACATTCCTACGCCGCTCCGCAGGAGTAGTAGGCAGTCTCATCCGCCCGAGAGATACTACGGTTTTCTCATAGACGGGGATAGAGAGGATTGCATCATAGATTATGATGAGCCTACTAGCTTCCAGCAAGCCGTTCAGAGCGTTGACTCAGTAAAATGGCTGGATGCAATGCGGACCGAAATGGAGTCCATGTACACCAACAAAGTATGGACGTTGGACATTGCTCCAGACGGGGTAAAACCCGTAGGATGCAAGTGGATCTTCAAAAGGAAGATTGGTGTAGATGGACAGGTTGAGACCTATAAAGCTAGACTTGTAGCAAAGGGTTTCCGTCAAAGACCTGGCTTGGACTATGACGAGACCTTTTCTCCAGTGGCTATGCTGAAATCCATTTGGATCCTTCTTGCCATTGCTGCCTTCCACGATTATGAGATTTGGCAGATGGACGTAAAAACCGCTTTTCTAAATGGAAATTTAGAGGAGTGTGTCTATATAGACCAGCCAGAGGGTTTCATTCAGAGTGGGAGCAGCGGAAAGGTGTGCAAGTTGCTTAAGTCCATCTATGGACTAAAGCAGGCATCGCGGAGTTGGAACATCTGCTTTGATGAGACGGTCAAGGAATTTGGCTTTATCAAAAATCCAGATGAACCATGCATCTATAGTAGATTTGTAGCGAGAACTGTAGTATTCCTCGTTTTATACGTGGATGACATTCTCTTAATAGGAAATGACATTCCTATGCTACAATCTGTCAAAGGGTTCTTGTCACAAAGGTTCTCCATGAAAGACCTGGGTGATGCCTCATACATCCTGGGGATCCGGATCCATCGTGATAGATCCAAGAGGATATTAGGACTTTCACAGTCCAGGTACATCGACACCATACTGAAAAGATTCAGTATGGAAGATTCCAAGCGCGGTAACCTACCGGCTTGTCACGGAATCACCCTCTCTAAAGAGATGTCCCCCAAGACTGATTTGGAGAGGGATCGCATGTCTATTATACCCTACGCTTCTGCGGTAGGCTCTATAATGTATGCGATGTTGTGTACCAGACCGGATGTAGCTTATGCACTGAGTGTGGTAAGCCGGTATCAGTCAAACCCTGGGGAGAAACACTGGATAGCGGTAAAGAACATTCTCAAGTACCTGAGAAGGACTAAGGAGATGTTCTTGGTGTATGGCGAAAAAGACCTCCAGATCGAGGCCTTTGCTGACTCCAGCTTCCAGAGTGACAAGGATGATTCCAAGTCCATGTCGGGTTTTGTCTTTACCCTCAATGGAGGGGCGGTGTGTTGGAAGAGTTCCAAACAGGAAACCGTTGCAGACTCGACGATGGAAGCGGAATACATCGCTGCATCTGATGCCGCAAAAGAAGCTGTCTGGATGAGGAAGTTCTTAAAAGAACTTCAGGTGGTTCCGTCCATTGTTGACCCAATACCTCTGTATTGCGACAACAACGGGGCTATAGCTTTAGCGAAGGAACCCAGGTCCCATCAGAGATCCAGGCACATCTTGAGGCGGTATCACCTGATCAGGGAGATCGTGGATCGTAAGGAGATCGAGGTTCGGAGGGTTGCTTCAGAAGAAAACACTGCAGATCCATTCACCAAGGCCCTGCCCCAGACTCAGTTCGAGCGGCTGATCGAGATGATAGGTCTTCGATACGCCAGTACATGGCCTTAGTGCAAGTGGGAGATTGTTAGTGTATATGCCCTAGAGGCCATTACTGTATTATACTGGTTTGTATATTACTTAATGGAAGCTTGGGATATTCACCTTGTATATACAATCTTGCTCAAAATAGTAGTATGCTACTTGGTTTGTTTCTACTTCAATGTGTACATGTGTTTATTTTATCATATCACTTATACGCATTAGTGGAGCCCTTAGGATCTTTGCTTGATTACCAGCGTTGTGATGGCAGTCACACTAGTGGGGGCTGGGTAATCTATAAGCATATCCTTATACAGGTCCCTAGTCGCAGGACTATCGAGACAGGGCATCGATACTCCGGAGTAGACTGGCGCATGCGCTTCTCATCCCAGTGTGGGAGACGGTCTGTCCCACAGCCGTCAGTACGTCGTACTTGAGATAGTATGCGGGTGCTCGTTAGGTTACGAGTACACTGGACAGGACTCGTCGGGAACTGACAAGTTGGTATTATACCTATCGTCAGTTATCAGTTCCCAGGTGACATGAGTACAGCTTAGTCCGCTGACTTGACACTGGCACTTCGCCTCGAGTGTGTTCCCACTGCACTTTGATCACTACCCTACCACGGCTCAAAGGAGTCGTGCAAACAGGTAGTGGTTGGGTGCAGTCCCGAAGCACTTAGAGGCAGTGACAGTTAGACAGGATTCGTCTCTCCCGGTATTGGGGGTTGACATCGCGCTGTGTCTAGGAGAGCCATTACACGAGTAGTCCCTGGCCAGGGCAAGCGAGATATACTGGTAGGCTTCCAGTGTTATCTCAGGGTGTTTTGGGCTTCACTCCGACACGACTTGTACCGCTATTAGGGGACTGACGTGTACCGCCCCCTAGGCCCGACATGCGATGTATCAGACGAACAAACTGGACTGTACGGAGACTGTCACATTCAGACTCAGTGGGAGTTCAGATGGGGTTCACCTCATCAGTCTTCTTATCGACATCTACCTGGGGATCGTTACGCACAGCTAGTACCGCTTGCGGTCTGTGGTTAAATCCACTGCCAGCGTAGTGTCGAGTCTTTAGAGTCCCACACAGAGGGCTATTCGCCTCTGGGCAAAACAGAGTAAAGGTCGCATGGTTTTGCGACAGGGTTCGTTCTCATCCGCGCACTTGTGCACGTTTGGAGTCCGGACAGATATTACTAGCAGGCTCTGGTTTGAGCCAGACACTGGTATATGTTTTGGGGTTGATTTTATCTCTTAGTATTCATGTTCCTCGGAACAAGAATGCGGGTGTGTATGCACAGTTGATTGAGGCGGAGGAAGAGGATATTCATTCGGGTTTCGGAACGGGTGCGTATGCACAGTTGACAGTCGTCTTTTTCCAAACCCTAATGAATTTATGTTATATCAATTAATAATATTAATTAAATGAAATTGTGTCATGGTTGGTGTTGTTGACTTGTTGACCAAGGTTGACTTGTTGACCATGGTTGAAAGTTTGACCATCATCATTACATATCAAAGATGCTCTTTGATTCTAGCAAAACCATTTAATGAATGAAATGATAATGGTCATTCCAAACCTTCCATCAACTATTTCATTTTTATTATTATTGTTAATTTGATAATTCTTTTCATTTTAGTTATGGTTGTAAAATGAAAAGAATAGCTCATTCTATCATAACACTTCTCTCTCCTCACTTCTTCTTCTTCCTCCTCTAGTTCAAGGAAATCCCTTCTCATGTGTTGAGAATCCCTCTCCTTGAGATAAAAACACCCCAAAGCCACTCTCTACTCACTCTAGGGTTAGAGGTTTAGCAAGCCAAAGATCATAGTTCTCTCAAAGTTCGAGAAAGGAGCCCGAAGGTCGAACCCTCAGGTGGATCCATCTTTGACGGAAGAAGGCGACGAGGAAAGCACCATCAAACCCTACAAAGGTTTCAAGAAGAAGGAGTTCAAGTTAGGTATAACCTTTTATCCGAGTAGCTAACTCTCTTTAGCATAATAGCTAGTTTAGTTTAGTAAAGATCTCGACTTTGATAGTCCATGTTGCCCTTTGCGCTAAAAATTTGATTTTTATACCGTTTCCGCCTCCCCGCAACAAAGCCGGGGACGGCAACGTGGACTTACATCCTAAGGGCTCTATCAAATGTAATAGTGATCTATAATGTCACCTAAAACATGTACACGATGATAAAGACAAACCAGATAGCATACTATCATCTCGAGTAAGACTGTTCTGCCAGTATATGTCCTCCCTCAATCATTGCAATCACGTGCCAGCGATCCAATAATTGACTTGAGAGCACTATAGCCAACAGTACAATCTTTGATATCAAATACCAATGGTTATGGGATCAACCATCGCCCCATATAGGGTCAAGAAACGTACACACTAGTCTACTCTGGAATATCGATACCCTGTCTCGATATCCCCTCGTCTAGGAATATGCTTGTGGACTACACAAGTCCCAGTAGTATGATCCGCATCATAGTCTTGGTAGTCAAGCAAACATCTTAAGGGCTTTATCAACATGTATCAGAGAGACAGTATAATAATACAAGTGTACATGTTAAGATAAAGAGCAACCAGATAGCATACTATCATGTCGAGCAAGAAAGTCTTCTATATATATGTCCAAGCATCCACTATATCATATAATAATGGCCTCTAGTGCATACATATTCCTAACAGCCCGTACCTGGATTGTTATCACACACCACAGTGTACATTGTTTTAGTACTCCTGGTCGTTTTGAATGACACACACCTCTTAATATACCATGCACTGACTTTTTCAATCATCTTTTCCTTTGTCGCAAACATCTGTCCAGCTTGAAATCCGACATTAGCTTCGTCGCAAATATCTGTTCGCATCGCCCAACGAGTGTCATCGATGATCATATTCTCAATAGCATATGCTTCTACCATGGCATCATCAATCGCCTCATCAGGATGTGGCTCTTCGAACTCAATATATTCGTTGTTAGCATATGCTTGATGCACCCACTGATTGTCCACTTTATCTTGGTCTGCGTACTGCATACTGTCTTCTTGCATGCCGCCATCTTCTTTATGATCGGTATCTACATCATTACCATCTCCCCCGTTTTGGGGTCATCTCTTTCTTCAACATGATGTGAGGAAGATGGTTCCGCGTAAGGTGTTCCAAATCCTAAAGATGTACTGGCACCAAACTCCCCTTGCATTGAACTTTGTGTTCGCATGTGCTCCGGTGCAAAAAATGAAGACCTACGCGATATATAAATTCAATTATCAATTATCAATTAACCATGATTCGATATGCAATGAGTATCGTCAGTTTTATTTAATATAATATGTTACCTATTCGCTCCAGCCATCCCCATTGTGCAATCCGTATTGTACGGATTTGTTATTGTCCGACCATACAAATTCTAATCAAAGTTATACATATCCGTGTCAACCTGCGTGCCATGGAATAGAACTTGCATGGAATTGAATGTGTCATCATATACGTTTGGCTTTCCGGGACTGCACATAGTCGTATTGAGCATTCGTGTAAATTCCCCCTGTGGTTCATAAGCTTGATGTGATTGTGCTGCTTCTTGAGGCAGTTGTATATCTTCTTGATGCGATTGTACAGCTTTTTTCATCACCAACACCTATATTGATGGATATTCAGGATACAGGCTAAGCATCATACTTGCATTCTCGTCATCGGCTACTTTAACGCTTGTGTAGTTCTGACTTGTGATCGGAACCTTACATACCAATTTGATCTTATAATCTCTCATCTTTATCTGCATGGTTGCATAAATCTTTCGCTTCAACTCATTGTATGAGCATGATTTATTAATTTTCATCATTTTACTTTTCCCACCAACATAGTTCGGCCTTCCACTCGCTTCAATATTTAAGATGCCGTTATAATGACAAATCAACATAGCATCCTCGTTTGCCATCGCACCTAATATTAATAATAATTATGAAATTATCGAAAACTCAAGAAATAAACTTATACACTCCACTGTAAGTCCATGTCACGCACCCCACGAACTTGCGGGGAGGCGGAATATATGAAAAACGATTGTCAAAGCTTCGTAACACGGACTTGAGCGTATGAATCGTATCTAAACCATTGCTAACTATATGCTAGAGGTTTAACTACTCGGATTCGAAATTATACCTCACGTTACATGTCCTTCGGGTCTTCATCGCTGTCCTCCACTCCTCGTAGGCTCCTTGGAACATCGGCGCCTCAACGACCTCCTCGAGTCAAAGACGATCCATCCGAAAGCTCCTACGCCAAGCTTAATCTCTAAATTGAGATAACTAGGTTGCTTAAAGTGCTAATCTAAGCTACCTAGGGGATATAGAGTGAGGTTATGGATGTAGCTAACCCTTGATCTCAACACATGAGAGGTTAGGTTTAGGGTTTGAAGAGAGAGTGAGCTTGAGGAGAGAGAAGGTGAAGATAAGAATGAGAATGAGATAATGATCTATCATAATATATATGAAGCATTATTATTTATCCAAAAAAGAAAATAAAGGATTTAACAACCATGCTTCATAGATACAAATGGGTGATTCATCTCCATGAGTCATTAAGCATTTATGATGCATTAATGACATGGATGAATCACACAAATGAGTCACTAATCTCATTTAATGCAATGCCACCTTACACCCCCAAGTCACCACTCTTCTAGAAGCTTCCCGACAAATTACGAGAACGCCCCTCCAATCCGTGAAAACACGGAAAAACTTTAGACTGTATAAATCCAATAACCCGATACTAGAATCTGGCTTAAACCAAAGCCGGCTAGTAAAAACTGTCCGAAAAGTCATACGTGCGTAAACACACGTACGCGTCCGAACCCTTGTTGTAAAACCATACGACCTCTATATCGTTTCGCCTGGAGTAGGGAAACTCTCTGTGTGGGACTTTAAAGACTCGACACTACGCTGGCAGTGGGTTTAACCATGGACCGCAAGCGGCACTAGCTGTACGTAACGGTCCCCAGATAGATGTCGATAAGAAGGACGATGAGGAAACCCATCCGAACTCCCACTGAGCCTGATGTGATAATCTCCGTACAGTCCGGTCTGTTCGTCTAAGACTATCGCATATCGAGCCTAGGGGGCGGCATGCGTCAGTCGCCTAATAGCTGTATAAGTCGTGTCGAAGAGAAGCCCATTACACCCTGAGAAGCTGCTGGAACTTACCAGTATATCTCCCTTGCCCTGGCCAGGGACTTTGCGTAATGGCTCTCTGACACAACGCGATATCATCTCCCAATACCGGGAGAGACGAATCATGTCTAACCACTACTGCCTCCAAGTGCTCGGGACTGCACCCAACTGCTACCTGTTTGCACGACTCCTTTGACCCATGGTAGGGTAGCAATCTAAGAACAGTGGGACACACTCGAGGCGAAGTAGCAGTGTCAAGTCTGCGGACTATGCTGTACTCATGTCACCTGGGAACTGTTAACTGACGATGGGTATAATACCAACCAACAGTTCCCCTGCAAGTCCTGTCCGGTGTACCCGTAACCTAACGAGCACATGTATACTATCTCCAGTACGACGTACTGATGGCTATGGGACAGACCACTCCCCAACTGGGATGAGAAGCGTACACACTAGTCTACTCTGGAGTATCGATGCCCTGTCTCGATAATCCTACGACTAGGGACCTGTATAGGATGTTGCTTATAGACTACCCAGCCCCCACTAGTGTGACTGCCATCACAACGCTGGTAATCAAGCAAAGAACCTATGGGCTCTACCAATATGTATAAATGATACGTTACAAGAAACATATGCACATATTAAAGTAGACACAAACCAAGTAGCATACTACCATTTTTAGCAAGACTGTATATACAACTGTGAATATCCCAAGCTTCCATTAAGTAATATACAATCTAGTATGATACAATAATGGCCCCTAGGGCATATACACTAACAATCTCCCACTTGCACTAGGGCCATGAGCTGGCATATCGCAGACCTATCATCTCGAATAGCCTCTCGAACTACGTCTGAGGAATGGCCTTTGTGAATGGATCAGCAATGTTATTCTCCGTCTCTACTCTTTTCACCTCGATCTCCCGGCGATCTACGATCTCCCTGATCAGGTGATACCGCCTTAAGATGTGTCTGGACTTCTGATGGGATCTGGGTTCCTTCGCTAAAGCTATAGCGCCGTTGTTGTCACAATACAGAGGTATTGGACCAACACTGGAAGGAACCACCTGAAGTTCTGTGAGGAACTTCTTCATCCAGACAGCTTCTTTTGCGGCATCGCAAGCAGTTATGTACTCCACTTCCATTGTTGAGTCAGCAACGGTCTCCTGCTTGGAACTCTTCCAACAGACCGCCCCTCCATTGAGGGTAAAGAAATAACCCGACATGGACTTGGAGCCATCTTTGTCACTCTGGAAGCCGGAGTCGGCAAAGGCCTCCATCTGGAGGTCTTTTCCGCCATACACCAAGAACATCTCCTTAGTCCTCCTCAGGTACTTGAGAATGTTCTTTACTGCTATCCAGTGATTCTCCCCTGGGTTTGCTTGATACTGGCTTACTACGCTTAATGCGTATGTTACATCTGGTCTGGTACATAACATCGCATACATTATAGAGCCTACCGCTGAAGCGTAGGGTATAATCGACATGCGATCCCTTTCCAAATCAGTCTTGGGAGACATATCTTTGGAGAGGGTGATTCCGTGACAAGCTGGTAGGTTACCTCGCTTAGAATCTTCCATACTGAATCTCTTCACTATGGTGTCTATGTATCTGGACTGCGAAAGTCCCAACATCCTTTTTGATCTATCACGATAGATCCGGATCCCCAGAATGTAGGTGGCATCACCCAGGTCTTTCATGGAAAATTTATGTGACAAGAATCTTTTGACTGACTGTAACATAGGAATATCATTTCCTATTAGGAGAATGTCATCCACGTACAAGACGAGGAATACTACAGCTCTCCCTACAATCTTACTGTATATGCAAGGTTCATCTGGATTTTTGATAAAGTCGAATTCTTTGACAGCATCATCAAAACAGATGTTCCAACTCCGCGATGCCTGTTTTAGTCCATAAATGGACTTAAGCAGCTTGCATACTTTACCGCTGCTCCCACTCTGAATGAATCCTTCTGGCTGATCCATATAGACGCTCTCTTCCAAATTACCATTTAGAAAGGCCGTCTTTATGTCCATCTGCCAGATTTCATAATCGTGGAAGGCAGCAATAGCAAGAAGGACCCGAATAGATTTAAGCATAGCCACTGGAGAAAAGGTTTCGTCATAGTCCAAGCCAGATCTTTGACGGAAACCCTTTGCAACAAGTCTCGCCTTATAGGTTTCAACCTGTCCATCTACACCAATCTTCTTTTTGAAGATCCATTTGCATCCTACGGGTTTTACCCCATCTGGAGAAATGTCCAAAGTCCATACTTTGTTAGTGTACATGGACTCCATTTCAGTCCGCATTGCATCCAGCCATTTTACTGAGTCACCGCTCTGAATGGCTTGCTGGAAGCTAGTAGGCTCATCATAGTCAATAGTACAATCCTCTCTATCCCCGTCTATGAGAAAACCGTAGTATCTCTCGGGCGGATGAGATTGCCTACTACTCCTGCGGAGTGGCATTGGGATGTCCTGTTCTCCTGAACCATCTTGTTCTACCAAGGTTTCAGTAGCAGTTTGTGGTTCTGGAATTTCTTCCAGTTCTATTTCGCTCCCACTTGTTTCCTTTTCTAAAAATTGATATTCTAGAAAATGGGCATTACGAGAAACAAAAACCTTTTGTTCCTCTGCGTAATAGAAAAAATACCCCCTGGAGTTCTTTGGGTATCCCATAAACTTACACAGTACAGAGCGTGCCTCGAGCTTGTCCGGATGCTGCTTTTTTACAAAAGCTGGACATCCCCATGTCTTCAGGTACTGAAGACAGGGTTTCTTCCCACTCCACATCTGATATGGTGTGGTAGGCACAGTTTTGGTTGGAACCTTGTTCAAAAGATATGCAGCTGATTCTAGTGCATAACCCCAGAAAGATCACGGTAACTCAGCCTTACTCATCATGGAACGAACCATATCCAATAGGGTTCGATTCCTCTTTTCCGATACACCGTTGTGTTGTGGTGTGTATGGAGGAGTAAGCTGAGAGAGAATTCCATTCTCTTTTAAGTAACCCAGGAACTCGGCACTTAAGTATTCACCACCTCGATCAAATCTCAGTGTCTTTATACTCTTGCCTGTTTGTTTTTCCACTTCATTCTTGTATTCCTGGAATTTCTCAAAGGCCTCGGATTTATGCTTCATTAAGAAGATATGTCCATACCTAGAGAAATCATCTGTAAAAGTAATGAAGTAGGAATAACCACCTCGCACATGTGTAGACATTGGACCACACACGTCACTGTATATGAGTCCTAAGAGCTCACTTGCTCTTTTTCCGTGTCCAGTGAACGGAGTCTTTGTCATCTTTCCCATGAGACAAGATTCACAAGTGGCATAAAACTGATACTCGAACGGATTCAAGTATCCCTCTCTATGTAACTTTGTTAATTTTCTCTCATTGATGTGACCCAGTCTACAATGCCATAAGAAAGCCTGATTTGTTTCCAGAGACTTTCTTTTAAGTGTGTTCTGGACACTGAAAATCTGAGCTTGATTTAATACGTATATTCCATTTTCTAATGTACCTGACCCAATCAAAACTTGATTTAGGTGGATGTGAACCACATCTCTTGTAAAAGTAAAATCATATCCTTCCTTAGAAAGCAAGGGTACAGATATGATATTACAAGTCGTACCTGGTACATAAAAACAGTTACGCAGAATCAATATCTGCCCAGTTGTCAGTCCAAGATGATATTCCCCTACGGATTCAGCGTTCATGCTCATTCCGTTAGCAACCGTGAGGGTCATATCACCTATCCCGATAACCCTACGGTTTCTCAGAGCCTGTAACGAATTACAGATGTGAGATCCTGATCCGGTATCCAATACCCAGAAAGTAGGGTTAACTGACATACAGTTCTCTATTACAAATACACTTGAGGTTGAAGCCACAACATGCTTCATATCCTGGCTACTGGCTTCAAAAGCCCTGCAATCTTTCTGCCAATGCCCAATCCCATAACAATAGGAACGTTCCTCTTTTACTACACTCAGTCCCGAAACTTTTGCCTTTCTCTTTCCTTCTACTTCCCTGGTTTCCTTCAGGGTAGGAGGCAGAGACTGTAGAATCAAGTCAGTATCTGACTCGTTTCCTAACGTGGTCTCCAGGTCCTAGAGCTCATTAATATAGCTAGTCATTGTAAGGACGTTGTCCCCTACAGATGACCCGAAATCCAACCTCGCTTGAATTAATTCGTTCGAGGTCTCATATCTTGCGATATGAGATTGCTCTCCATATAAATCTTTGTTATGGAGAAAGATGGAAACTGAGTCCATCTTCTCGTGCTGCTTCTAGTTTACACCATCAACTGCAGCTAACACGAGGCACTTGGCTTTCGCTTTATCCTTTTCCCTTGTTTGACAGATATCCATATCCGTGACAGTGGAAACTAGACCTAGGATGGCGGGATCTTGAGTGGTAATAGGGTGGTCCAGCTTGTCATAGGTAATGGACATCTGAACAGACCTTTGCCAGTCATATAAGTCAGATTCGGTCAATTTGTTATCTAGATGTAACCTAGTCGTGGGCACAAGGTCGCTGCAATTTAAGAAAGAGAAGAAAACACTATTAACATGATGCTCTTGCAAGTTTAGAGTGGTTTTTAATTTATCTAAACAGGATGGCTCCCACTGTTTCTCGAATCCCTCCTCAAACCATAAAAGAAGAATTAGCCAGGACTATTCTCACCGTACAATTCTTGCTTAACCGTTCAGCCAGGTCAGTGTCGATACTTCGAGGGAGGTTTTCCAACGCTTTCGCGAAGTTCCTTAATTAAATAACCTCTTTTCTCTGGGGGCGTAACCCCGCTGACACCTTTCTAGGCACCTCCTTGGTTTATAGCATTGATCGTTAAGTGACGAATCTCCTGATAAGTAGCATGTACTAACAGTAGGATCGGGATCCAAAATATCATCGTATGATAATGTTGAAGGAATCTTACCAACATTCATCAAACTACAAAATGGTATGCATCTCTCTGCAAATTTCAGTTTCTTTTAGAAATTCCCGATGTGGATTTTTGTCTCATGCTCTTATGTCCTTGACGAAGGCCAACATATCATAAGTCACATGTCAAGTTCTACCCGTCATTATCCAGGTTAATTTGAACCCACCCGTACATACCCTTGACGAAGGCCAAAATAGTAGTACGACTGTCCTAAACCAACGCATCTATCTATGCTACAGATAAATATCCAGCAGCTACCAATCACTATGCCTTGGCGAATGTCAAAATACATAGCTTGAATACTACTGAATATTTAACTGAAATGACGGAGGGCTACGACTGGTTTTAGCAAAACCGTGAATGTAGTGAACTTGATATAATCGAAGAAACCTGATACTTTTTAAAAGGAGTGGTTAAAGCTCCGCAATTAAAAAATCTGATCTTTTAAAATAACCGAATGGTTTCTTTTAAATTTGTTCCAACGATTGAACTTTGGTTTATTTTCTTTGCATTATAATAATGCGTCCCATCATTTATCCTATCATTGCAGAAAACAACGAAAATACCACGTCCTCTTATGCCATCCGCATTCGCCACTGGGTCCCGTCATCACCCGTTAGGTTACTTAACTAACAACAGAGCGGGGGCTGGGCTAGGGCGGGTGTAAAACATAAGTGACGTCTAATAGCTATCATATATAGCTATTGTACATTCGTCAGACGCAATAATAAGCATTTCAGATCACAGATGAACTTTATTGGATTTATTAGCAATCCGCATTTGCTTTGAGCCTGCAATAAAAGACGGATTACACAGTTGTGATGAGTAGCCATTGCCCCACCCTAGACCCCTACGGGTACGACAAACTACCCGCCAAGTACCCGAAGTGAAGCGGTCTCCCTCAACAACGTGAGTAGGCCACTAAACACTTCGACGTACCCTGTAGTTTGTGTACCCCACCTTGGGTCTATCCTAGAAGCAAAAACAGTAAAAAGAAATAATACAACGGTGGCTACAACCGCAACCTAGATGTGCCCCGCAAAAGAATATTATATCAAATTACATTTACATTGAATGAATGAATATTAAACACATCTCAAACCCCGGCTAATCATCATAACAGTCCAACACAGTTCATATACACAAACAGTAAACATTTCAGAAATGTGCAACCCCCAGCCAACCGACATACTAGCAGTTAGGGGAGGTTTACGAACACATTAAACATTACAGATAAAAACCCAATTAGCAAATATCTTAGAACATTGATCGATTACCATATTCCGTGTCTACCCCAAAAGCAAACCTGTACAGAAGTAACCTGGGCAGAAGCAGTTTATACAGGAAAACAAAACACCATAAAAAATGAATAATAGAGAAAATCGGAGTCAAAACCGAGTTGACTCTACGGCGGATCCGCGGCCAAAAGCACCATGTGGCCGCGGATCCGCGGCCGTCTTGTCGTTTTGTGCACTCGTATTTTCCCAGTATTCATAAAATTCCCTGCTGTGCATTTTAAGCCATATCAAATATTTTTTCAGACACGTTTAAAATTAACAGAAACTTAGGGTACGGGGTGTTTCGTTTTCGTGTTTTCCGTCGGTCGAACTTCTAACTAGTTGCTAACAAGCTAGTAATGGTTTAGTTGGCTCTGATACCACTGTAAATCCATGTCACGCACCCCACGAACTTGCGGGGAGGCGGAATATATGAAAAACGATTGTCAAAGCTTCGTAACATGGACTTGAGCGCATGAATCGTATCTAAACCATTGCTAACTATATGCTAGAGGTTTAACTACTCGGATTCGAAGTTATACCTCACGTTACATGTCCTTCGGGTCTTCATCGCTGTCCTCCACTCCTCGTAGGCTTCTTGGAATATCGGCACCTCAACGGCCTCCTCGAGTCAAAGACGATCCATCCGAAAGCTCCTACGCCAAGCTTAATCTCTAAATTGAGATAACTAGGTTGCTTAAAGTGCTAATCTAAGCTACCTAGGGGATATAGAGTGAGGTTATGGATGTAGCTAACCCTTGATCTCAACACATGAGAGGTTAGGTTTAGGGTTTGAAGAGAGAGTGAGCTTGAGGAGAGAGAAGGTGAAGATAAGAATGAGAATGAGATAATGATCTATCATAATATATATGAAGCATTATTATTTATCCAAAAAAGAAAATAAAGGATTTAACAACCATGCTTCATAGATACAAATGGGTGATTCATCTCCATGAGTCATTAAGCATTTATGATGCATTAATGACATGGATGAATCACACAAATGAGTCACTAATCTCATTTAATGCAATGCCACCTTACACCCCCAAGTCACCACTCTTCTAGAAGCTTCCCGACAAATTACGAGAACGCCCCTCCAATCCGTGAAAACACGGAAAAAATTTAGACTGTATAAATCCAATAACCCGATACTAGAATCTGGCTTAAACCAAAGCCGGCTAGTAAAAACTGTCCGAAAAGACGTACGTGCGTAAACACACGTACGCGTCCGAACCCTTGTCGTAAAACCATACGACCTCTATATCGTTTCGCCTGGAGCAGGGAAGCTCTCTGTGTGGGACTCTAAAAACTCGACACTACACTGGCAGTGGGTTTAACCACAGACCGCAAGCAGCACTAGCTGTACGTAACGGTCCCCGGGTAGATGTCGATAAGAAGGACGATGAGGAAACCCATCCGAACTCCCACTGAACCTGATGTGATAATCTCCGTACAGTTCGGTCTGTTCGTCTAAGATTATCGCATATCGAGCCTAGGGGCGGCAAGCGTCAGTCGCCTAATAGCTGTATAAGTCGTGTCGGAGCGAAGCCCATTACACCCTGAGAAGCTACTGGAACCTACCAGTATATCTTGCTTGCCCTGGCCAGAGACTTTGCGTAATGGCTCTCTGACACAGCACGATATCATCTCCCAATACCGGGAGAGACGAATCCTGTCTAACCACTACTGCCTCCAAGTGCTCGGGACTGCACCCAACTGTAAGTCCACGTTGCGACCCCCGGTTCTTACGGGGAGGCGGAAACGGTATAAAAATCAAATTTTTAGCGCATGAGGCAACATGGACTAACAAAGTCGGGATCTTTTCTAAACTAAACTAGCTATCATGCTAAAGAGAGTTAGCTACTCGGATAAAAGGTTATACCTAACTTGAACTCCTTCTTCTTGAAACTATTGTAGGAGTTGATGGTTCTTTCCTTGTTGCCTTCTTCCGTCAAAGATGGATCCACCTGAGGGTTCAACCTTCGGGCTCTTTCTCGAACTTTGAGAGAACTAGAATCTTCGGCTTGCTAAACCTTTGACCCTAGAGTGAGTAGAGAGTGTCTTTGGGGTGTTTTAATCTCAAGGAGAGGGATTCTCAACTCATGAGAAGGATTCTCCTTGAACTAGAGGAGGAAGAAGAACAAGTGAGGAGAGAGAATGGTTATGATAGAATGAGCTTATTCTTTTCATTTCTTACAACCATATCAAAATGAAAAGAATTATCAATTAACAATAATAATAAAATGAAATAGTTGATGGAAGGTTTGGAATGACCATTATCATTACATTCTTTAAATGGTTTTGCAAGAATCAAAAAGCATCTTTCTTTTGTAATGATGATGGTCAAACCTTCAACCATGGTCAACAAGTCAACCATGGTAAACAAGTCAACAAAATCCAACCATGACACAATTTCATTTGATTAATATTATTAATAGATATATCATAATTCCATTAGGGTTTGGAAAAAGACGACTGTCAACTGTGCATACGCACTCGTTCCGAAACCCTAATGAAAATCCTGTTCCTCCGCCTCAATCAACTGTGCATACACACCCGCATTCTTGTTCCGAGGAACATGAATACCAAGAGATAAAATCAACCCCAAAACGTATACCAGTATCTGGCTCAAACCAGAGCCTACCAGTAATATCCGTCCGGACTCCAAACGTGCACAAGTGCGCGGATGAGAACGAACCCTGTCGCAAAGCCATGCGACCTCTACTCTGTTTTGCCCAGAGGCGAATACCCTCTGTGTGGGACTCTAAAGACTCGACACTACGCTGGCAGTGGGTTTAACCACAGACCGCAAGCGGCACTAGCTGTGCGTAACGGTCCCCAGGAAGATGTCGACAAGAAGGCTGACGAGGTGAACCCCATCTGAACTCCTACTGAGTCTGAATGTGACAGTCTCCGTACAGTCCGGTCTGTTCGTCTCATACATCGCATGTCGGGCCTAGGGGCGGTAAAACGTCAGTCCCCTAATAGCGGTACAAGTCATGTCGGAGTGAAGCCCAAAACACCCTGAGATAACACTGGAAGCCTACCAGTATATCTCGCTTGCCCTGGCCAGGGACTACTCGTGTAATGGCTCTCCTAGACACAGCGCGATGTCAACCCCCAATACCGGGAGAGACGAATCCTATCTAACCGTCACTGCCTCCAAGTGCTTCGGGACTGCACCCAACCATTTCCTGTTTGCACGACTCCTTTGAGCCGTGGTAGGGTAGTGATCAAAGTGCAGTGGGAACACACTCGAGGCGAAGTGCCAGTGTCAAGTCAGCGGACTAAGCTGTACTCATGTCACCTGGGAACTGATAACTGACGATAGGTATAATACCAACTTGTCAGTTCCCGACAAGTCCTGTCCAGTGTACTCGTAACCCAACGAGCACCCGTATACTATCTCCAGTACGACGTACTGATGGCTGTGGGACAGACCATCTCCCACACTGGGATGAGAAGCGCATACGCTAGTCTACTCCGGAGTATCGATGCCCTGTCTCGATAGTCCTGCGACTAAGGATCTGTATAAGGATGTGCTTATAGATTACGCAGCCCCCACTAGTGTGACTGCCATCACAACGCTGGTAATCAAGCAAAGATCCTAAGGGCTCCACTAATGCGTATAGGTGATATACTAAAATAAACACATGTACACATTGAAGTAGAAACAAACCAAGTAGCATACTACTATATTGAGCAAGATTGTTTATACAAGGTGAATATCCCAAGCTTCCATTAAGTAATATACAAACTAGTATGATACAGTAATGGCCTCTAGGGCATATACACTAACAATCTCCCACTTGCACTAAGGCCATGTACTGGCGTATCGAAGACCTATCATCTCGATCAGCCGCTCGAACTGAGTCTGGGGCAGGGCCTTGGTGAATGGATCTGCAGTGTTTTCTTCTGAAGCAACCCTCCGAACCTCGATCTCCTTACGATCCACGATCTCCCTGATCAGGTGATACCGCCTCAAGATGTGCCTGGATCTCTGATGGGACCTGGGTTCCTTCGCTAAAGCTATAGCCCCGTTGTTGTCGCAATACAGAGGTATTGGGTCAACAATGGACGGAACCACCTGAAGTTCTTTTAAGAACTTCCTCATCCAGACAGCTTCTTTTGCGGCATCAGATGCAGCGATGTATTCCGCTTCCATCGTCGAGTCTGCAACGGTTTCCTGTTTGGAACTCTTCCAACACACCGCCCCTCCATTGAGGGTAAAGACAAAACCCGACATGGACTTGGAATCATCCTTGTCACTCTGGAAGCTGGAGTCAGCAAAGGCCTCGATCTGGAGGTCTTTTTCGCCATACACCAAGAACATCTCCTTAGTCCTTCTCAGGTACTTGAGAATGTTCTTTACCGCTATCCAGTGTTTCTCCCCAGGGTTTGACTGATACCGGCTTACCACACTCAGTGCATAAGCTACATCCGGTCTGGTACACAACATCGCATACATTATAGAGCCTACCGCAGAAGCGTAGGGTATAATAGACATGCGATCCCTCTCCAAATCAGTCTTGGGGGACATCTCTTTAGAGAGGGTGATTCCGTGACAAGCCGGTAGGTTACCGCGCTTGGAATCTTCCATACTGAATCTTTTCAGTATGGTGTCGATGTACCTGGACTGTGAAAGTCCTAATATCCTCTTGGATCTATCACGATGGATCCGGATCCCCAGGATGTATGAGGCATCACCCAGGTCTTTCATGGAGAACCTTTGTGACAAGAACCCTTTGACAGATTGTAGCATAGGAATGTCATTTCCTATTAAGAGAATGTCATCCACGTATAAAACGAGGAATACTATAGTTCTCGCTACAAATCTACTATAGATGCATGGTTCATCTGGATTTTTGATAAAGCCAAATTCCTTGACCGTCTCATCAAAGCAGATGTTCCAACTCCGCGATGCCTGCTTTAGTCCATAGATGGACTTAAGCAACTTGCACACCTTTCCGCTGCTCCCACTCTGAATGAAACCCTCTGGCTGGTCTATATAGACACACTCCTCTAAATTTCCATTTAGAAAAGCGGTTTTTACGTCCATCTGCCAAATCTCATAATCGTGGAAGGCAGCAATGGCAAGAAGGATCCAAATGGATTTCAGCATAGCCACTGGAGAAAAGGTCTCGTCATAGTCCAAGCCAGGTCTTTGACGGAAACCCTTTGCTACAAGTCTAGCTTTATAGGTCTCAACCTGTCCATCTACACCAATCTTCCTTTTGAAGATCCACTTGCATCCTACGGGTTTTACCCCGTCTGGAGCAATGTCCAACGTCCATACTTTGTTGGTGTACATGGACTCCATTTCGGTCCGCATTGCATCCAGCCATTTTACCGAGTCAACGCTCTGAACGGCCTGCTGGAAGCTAGTAGGCTCATCATAATCTATGATGCAATCCTCTCTATCCCCGTCTATGAGAAAACCGTAGTATCTCTCGGGCGGATGAGACTGCCTACTACTCCTGCGGAGCGGCGTAGGAATGTCTTGTTCTTTCGAACCCTCTGGTTCCACTAAGCTTTCAGTAATGGTTCGCGGTTCTGGAATTTCTTCCAGTTCTACTGTGCTCCCACTTATCTGGGTTTCCAAAAACTCAGTTTCCAAAAAGTAGGCATGACGAGAAACAAGGACTTTTTGTTCCTCTTCGCAGTAGAAGAAATATCCCTTGGAGTTCTTTAGATATCCCACGAACTTACACTTTACTGAGCGTGCCTCGAGCTTGTCCGCATGCTGCTTTTTAACAAAAGCTGGACATCCCCATGTCTTAATGTGACTGAGATGGGGCCTCTTCCCACACCACATCTCATATGGTGTAGTAGGCACAGTCTTAGTAGGAACTCGGTTCAAAAGGTACGCAGCTGATTCTAGCGCATACCCCCAGAATGATCGCGGTAACTCAGCGTTACTCATCATGGACCGTACCATATCCAATAGGGTTCGGTTCCGTCTCTCCGATACACCGTTATGTTGCGGAGTGTATGGAGGAGTAAGCTGAGAGAGAATTCCGTTCTCTTTTAAATAATTCAGGAACTCGGCACTTAAGTATTCTCCACCTCGATCCGATCTTAGAATCCTGATACTTTTGCCGGTTTGGTTTTCTACTTCATTCTTATATTCCTGGAACTTTTCAAAAGCTTCGGACTTATGTTTCATTAAGAAGACATAACCGTACCTTGAAAAATCATCCGTAAAAGTAATGAAGTAAGAGTAACCGCTTCGCGCATATGTAGACATTGGACCGCACACGTCGCTGTGTACGAGTCCCAAGAGCTCGCTCGCTCTTATTCCGTGTCCAGTGAACGGAGTCTTTGTCATCTTTCCTTTGAGACAGGATTGACAAGTGGCATATGATTGATATTCTAACGGATCCAAATATCCTTCTGTATGTAACTTAGTCAACCTTCTCTCATTGATGTGACCCAGTCTACAATGCCATAAGAAAGTCTGATTGATATCTGGAGACTTTCTTTTGTGTGTATTCTGGACATTGAAAATCTGTGGTTGGTTCAACACGTATATACCATTGCTCAGTGTACCTGACCCAATCAGAACTTGATTAAGGTGAATGTTTACAACATTACTTACAAACGCAAATTCATAACCTTCTTTAGAAACCAAAGATACAGAAATGATATTACAAGTTGCGTTGGGTACAAAAAAGCAATTACGCAAAACCAAAACATGTCCATCTGACATTCCCAGGTGATAGTCCCCCACGGCTTTAGCATCCATGCTAGCTCCGTTCGCAACTCTGAGGGTCATGTCACCTGCTTTCAAAAACCTACGGTTTCTCAACGCCTGCAAAGAATTACAGATATGAGATCCTGATTCGGTATCCAATACCCAGGAAGTAGAGTTTATAGAAAGACAGTTTTCAATAACATACACACCTGAAGCTGAAGCCGCAACCTGCTTCAGTTCCTGTGTCCTGGCTTTCCAAGCCCTGCAATCTTTCTTCCAGTGTCCATTCTTATGACAATAGAAGCACTCTTCCTTTCCCACAAGCTTCCCCGCTACCTTTGTTGCCATTTCTTTTCCCTTCGTACCCACTTTACTAACACCGCCCCTTGGTTTGGCGGGGGCTTTCTTCCTCTTTCCCTTGGCTTTCGCCTTGGACCTAGAAGAAGAAGATCCTCCTACAAACAAAGCGGGTGTTTCCCTACCTTTCTGTAGGGTGCCCTCTGCGCTCCTCAGCATGTTGAGGAGTTCTGAAAGTTCAACTTCCTTTTCTTGTAAGTTGAAGTTCAGTATAAACTGGGTGTAAGTGGATGGAAGGGACTGGAGAATTAAATCCGTATAGAGTTCACTTTCCAACATGGTCCCAAGTTCCGCGAGCTCCTCAATGTAGCCAATCATCTTAAGCACGTGGTCCGCTACCGATGATCCGACGACCAACTTTGCCGAAAATAACTTCTTCGACACTTCGTATCTTGCGATACGAGACTGCTCTCCATACAGTTCTTTTGTATGAAGAAATATGGATTCCAAGTCCATATTCTCGTGCCTCCTCTGATGTTCGTTGTCCATAGAGGCAAGCATGAGGCACCTGGCCTTCGCGCAATCAATCTCCCAAGTCTTATGGATTTCCTTATCCGCGACGCTGGAGGTGGGACCTGGGACGGGGGGAGCTTTGGTGGTAAGAAGATACCCCAGCTTGTCGTAAGTGATTGCCATTTTGACATTCCTGAGCCAATCTTTGTAGTTTGGCCCAGTCAGTATGTTTTTATCTAGAAGTAACTTAAGTCCAGTGTAACGTCTTCAAAATAATAAAATATGATTTTTGGGAAATTTTACAATTTAATATTATTTTAATGAATATTTTAATATTCTGGTATAATTAAATACAGATAAATGGGGAAAAATTATGGAAAATTCTAAAATAAGGTATTTTAAGGAATTGCTTCGTTTTCTGTGCATGCCCACATTTCCTCTAGTTTTGACCCTGAGTATGTCTAGTTTTGACTGATTCCATCTAGGGTGAAATCTTGGTCGATTTTCCTATGTTGGTGTATAATTTGGGACTTGTTTTAGCATGGATTTTGGTATTTGGTGATTCATTCCTGTCGGGTGGCGTTTGGACGTCAACGACAAGTGGATTTTGATTGTGTTTACATGCGAGTCGATAGGTTTTTACCTATGCGGGTAGCGTGTGCTATTTTGGTTTCCGATGTGATTTTCATGTGCTTTAGCATTGTGATATACTTGTAGGTATCCCGCGTGATGTTGAGGCAAAGGAGGTGAAGATAGCGACATCGGCTTTGGCACACGAGAAGCAAGGTGAGTAGATTTATATCTACGGGGAGAAGTCGGGTGGATGGCGTATAGCACCCCCGCAGTCCGTGGTGATGTATACGAATACGTATACACACGAATATTTATTATGTGTTGTTTAGGGTTATTGATGGTAATAATGATATTTTGATGATAAGAATATATTGGTTTAGTATAGTGCGAACCCTAGAGTAGTGGTTGCACTCACGCATACATTTACACACATACTTGCATTCATTCTTTCATTTATTAGAGTGCATATGATGGTGCGTATATCTACACATGGGTATGGGACTATGTGTTTATATACGGGATTGGAGGATGATACATGGTTTGAGATGATACTTGATGTGAGGCCGTGAGATCGGCGATGTGACATAGTTTGCCTTTGAGGTGCGATATGATAGTTTTAGCGGGCCTTTGGACATGTGCTTTACCCGCATTCATATTTTATAGATGGTGTCGATTTGTACTAGACTTACAGTAGTACCCCAGATTGTGTGATCTGATGATAAGTGATACCTGATATGTGATGAGATTGGGTGATATTGACCCCTACCCAGCTATTGGGATGCCGTACGACGATCTACCGTACGAGCCGATATTGATGATAGATCCGCACTCATAACTCGAGGATATCTTACGATATGTTATTGAGGCGAGATCACCGACTATCATATCTATATATATATACCGACTCAGATTTAGGTGGTTTCATACCCCTCCTGTCTAGATTACTTGGTAGACATTAGACTAGACCGAGTCATACCTATTTCAAAACTAACGAATCAGGGATATTTTAAAGATAAGCAGAAGGGTTATACGGATATTTTCAAATGATGCATCTTTTCTTAAAACACCGTAGCCCTTACTTTACCAAAAGCCCTGATTCGTCTTATTTCAAAAGGCAAGGTTGCATGACATATCTATTGGGGCAGGTTATGTGCTTTTGCGTTGATTATTCGTTTCCGCATATTCCTGCTATTTGCATCGCATACTTATATTATGTTTCATACTCCATTATTGATGTTATGCTGTTAGGACACCAGCACCATTACCGATGATGCGTATGTACCACGTACACTTACTTGCCGGCTCACTCTCATCTTCATCGGTAATTGCCATGTCACGTACACCTTAGAAAATATTATTGCATCGACATAGGTTGTTAGCTAATAATTTAGACATGATATTAGTGTACTTGCCTTATATGCTAGATTAGACATTGTAATTATTACTTGTTACATCATGCATGTTATTATTCATGGATTTTTATGCCTATATGCACTGTTTACATGCTATTGAGGATTGGATTCGGATTTCCATGAGATTTTCTGGATTTGGGGGAAAACCGCAAAACTTATATAAACTTCCTTTCTCTCTTTAAAATAAAAAGTGCGGTTTTCCCATGATGTATGAGTCGTCCACCATGAGTTTGCTGATGGATTTGGAAACCCGATTCGAGGAGACGGATGAACCGTTTCGGGTACATGGTGGACCCGGTGCGGTACCCCGGGGCAAGAGGAATGTGGTGATGACGTTGAGCCTGGCAGGGGAGCACTACCTACCGGTGATTTTACCCGACGCGTCGGATATCCGGAGGATACCGTCGTGGTCTTGAGATGGATGGTAGGGGCCGATCTGGACTGACGGCGCCCTAGATTTTGTGATTGAGACTTTGAGATTTCGAGATACAGAGGTATCGAGATACTGAGACTTATGTTTTGTGCCGATGCTGGGCACAGTTTTCATGATGTTTTCGAGTGCCGATGCTGGGCACTCCGGTTCCATGATATTGATGTGTCGTGAGGGACACGGGTGGATTATATCCTCATATTTCCATGCACAGGTTTTATGATATATACTTGCATGATGGTTATTGTCAGTAGGTGACGAGTGGACGGGATCCACGTGTGTGCATATTTGATGACATTGTTTATACCTCATATTCATGACATACTATTACCTGAGGCACTAGCACGAGCACTTGGCACTACACTCATGTATAGAGGTTATATTGCCAGATTAGCATGCTTCAGCTTTATTCATTTTGAGGTTTATTTATATCTGATCGTATTGACCTAGGATGGGTCATGCATTCGATCTCTGCTTGTAGATATCTTTCTATTCACGAGTTGGCAACTCACCCCCGTTGTGCCCCAGTTCTTGCAGGTTTTTGCCGTACAGATTCCATAGCGGCATTTCTGGCACACTGCTTCATATGGGTGACTTGCTTGGTTAGGTGGGTTCTTTTGTATCAGAACCGCTATTGTATTTGTATTATTCATTGTATCTAGAATTGTCCATCAACCAAAACTTGTATATTGTTCAGACTTAGAGACAGTGTTGTATTATTTCGACCTTAGAGTCGCGCTAGTGGTATTGCGGTTTCTGGCTGTTTTTGAGTTTCTTTTCAGTTTAGATCCTCGCCCTTTGGCGTTGTATATTATTATTGCTTGTATGGTTGTGACCGTCGTTTGACGAAGAGCTAGCTCCCGCTTGGGGATGCCTTTTATCATGTTATATATATATTGTTTCTTGTTGTACCCCGTTCGGGCCAGTTTTTACAAAAGAAACTCTGCCGAAATTTTCAGGAAAGGTTACACATTTTAAAAATTCATATTCGGCTTAGTTATTTAAAAACTCGATTTTTAAACATGTTTTCCTTTACCTCTTAAAACCAGTTTCTTTAATTATTCTTAAAAATGGTTTTAGATTTCTTGGCTTTTGGCTTACTTGGATCAGATGAAGTCCTGTAGACTTCATAGGATTCAAGGGCCAGTCACGTGCTCTTTCGGGTCGTGACAAAGTTGGTATCAGAGTGCTAGGTTGACCTTGGTTCGAGTCTAAGTTTGACTATGTGGAGCCTAGGGCGTTACTTATATACGGAACTTAGGCTTGACCTTACGGAACTTAGACTTGGTCGAGGGGGTATTAGACCCGAACTTTCGTCGTGTAGGATGACCCTTGGTTGATGGAATAGGTGACTAAAGTAGAGTGACGTACCGTGGGTATGTTCCGCGGCATACTTACGACACGCCACTCCGCTTAAGAAACCTTAGGTTGTACATTTCCTTGCATTGTGTCATATTCCTTCCTATGATCCATCTTCTTCGATACTGGTTATGGTTTTGCTGCCGCGATTGCACGGGCAGAGTGAGCTACAGCTCGAGTTGTCAGCATGAGCTCGTCGTGTACGAGGACTGACCAGGGCGTGATTCCCGAGGCTTACGATTGCATTTTGAGGCGTCGTCTCTTTGTGTTTCCGCACTATGAGCGTTTGACAGATCGCTGTTGCGAGATTTTCCGGTTGTGCTGATCGGCACCAGAGGATTGAGCCACTGATAGAGGCCAGCCAGGTTGTGATGACCGTCGATATTATCGCTTATTCAGGATGATTGAGGCGTTGTTCAGCGTACGGACGAATGAGCCAGTTGTTGCTGCGAATGATGAGATATCGCCCAAATGATTGGAGCTACTGCAGCATGAGCATATTCTTGAGATATGATAGTGAGTCGCTAGTCACCGAGGATGAATGACTAGGATGTGTGGTGAGTTCGCTTACCCCGATGCGAGGTCATCAGGCGGATTGATTCCAGCTAGAGACGACTTCACGCAGATTCGTTGAGAGTCGATTGAGACGATCGAATGTCAGGAACCTATTTTCCAAGTTTAAAGTATACGGAAAGACATGCAGGTGATTCTATGGACCCTCTAGAAGAATGAAACCCTAACTCGACTGAATGACCGTGTGAAAGCCTTTGAACCTTAGGGTTTGCGGCAGTTCCTCGGCGCCATTAGTGAGGCTTGGGTTTGCCCTTCTACGGCTGGACCACCGACGCTGTGGCATGTACTCGATACTATTAAACTGTACCCGAGATGTTGAGCTCTTGGGGGATTGTGAGATTCTGACGAGTCGATCGGATGATTCGACGTCATTCGGATATCATGTGATGGGACACTGCTTGGGAGACTCCAGATACGAGCATAGCCGTCGGAGCGCAGTCTGTGTAGCCATGATGAGATGAGTCCGAATCAGTCGATAGTGGAGCAAGGTGGAGTAAAGAGTTTGCACGAGATTTCGACGAGATGACGTTCCACTCCGCTGACATCAGAGATGCGATATGCACGCTGAGGACGTGTTCGGCTAGATATCTTCTACTGAGTGATGAAGATACTGAGTTCGTGATTTCGAGTCCGTGTTAGAGACTTCGGGTGGACCGTAGCCGAGGACATTGCAGTGTGCAGATAAAGACGCGACGTCGAATGGTCGATGATACAGACAAGCGGGACAAGAAGTTCGTGCGAGAGGCAGACGAGCTGTTACTACACCCCGTTAAGATTAAAGGCCGGACATGCATACAGAGGCGCAGAGATGCGACCAGCTTCCGAGGAGATGTTGTACTAAGGACGCAGAGGTCCAGAGAGCGAGAAAAGATTACGCCAGAGTACCAGCCTCCTTACAGTTTGGCTTAGGCAAGATCAGAAGAGACCTTGAGTAGGATTCCTTCCAGTACACTGCTGCAATAAGAGTTGCACCCAGGATCGGATGTGTGATATGCATTCAGAGGACCCGAGGTCGGCGCCAGAGATGTGCTGCTTTACGAGCGGTCGTGAGGATTGACCGAGAGATGACCAGGGAAGTGCAAGAACGGAATCGTTCCTGTCAGCACACCTGACCGGGCCGATGAGCCGATGGATTGCGAGTTGGTAATCTACAGGAAAGATCAGGAACCAGAGGCAGAGGACGCCCGCCGCGAGCAAGAGGCAAGTAGATATCTTGCGCCGCTAGCATCGGATGTACCGGTACCTTCTCGACCCTGAAGGAAGGTATACCGACGACGGTATGATTTTGTGATTTGATTATCACGTATCTGTCAGTTTGGGATTTCGGTATTTTGGCGATCCGTTTTCGTGATTTAGTCTTGATGACTGAGTTTCATGATATTTGATTTTGTGCACCATGGTTGCACCTACTGGGTATTTATACCTTGTACATAGTTATTACTCTTGAGCTGTTGATTGCGATTTCATGCCTATTTTATGCTGGTGATTTGATTTACGCTTCCATCAGAGTTTCATGTAATTTTAGTGTTTTGATTTTGCACTCGGTATAGCTTATATGTACTTGTAGTGCATCGATATGTGTTTTGTGCCCGCAGCTGCACACGTTTATGATTTTCTTCATATCTGGATACACTTGGTGTTGCTGCTTACGTATTTGAGTTATTGCTTGGTATTTGTGCATGGGATGCACCAGTTCTATACTTCGTGCATTTGTCGCCCCAGTTTTATGTTTCTTGCGTTTATCGCATCAGATTTATATTTCGTGCCTTTGTTGCACCGGATTTATATTTTGTGCATTACGATTGCACCTGACTTCAATTTGATGCCTTTCGGTATGTCGATTTTGATTGTGATATTGATGTGGATTCTTGCACTCCGTGCTTTTGACTGGACTTACGCATATTCGACGTTGCTATTGGATTTTGTGATTCCGTGCATGTTGAGTGCGCAGGGTTTAGATTTTCATTCGTGCACGATGGATGCACCGATTTGGATTTTTGCGCATGTTGGGCGCATATGTTTTGAGATACGATTTTGGTGCACACCAGATGCACTAAATCGAGATTCTTCGTGCATGTCAGATGCACCTGTTTTGGCTGTCAGGCACACATGTTGCCTATGACAGATGCTTCGTGCACACCCGTTGCACCTAGATGTTGTTTTGTGCACATGTTTAGCGCATATATGGATTTTGATTTCCGTGCGCGTCAGACGCACAGGGTGGGTTATGTATATTTTTGAGATTTATTCCTTTTGGAACAGTACATTTTTATGATATTGGATATTATTTTCTTACTGAGCAGGACTAGTCAGAGGACAGTACCTGGATATATATTTTTTTTTTTGCATGCATCGATAGTTATCGAAGGGATTCCGAAAAGCGAGCTATAGTCTCAGTATATACCTACGTGTCCGATGTGACACAAAACGTTTTAAAAACAAGGAAACCCTTCTGATTTTTTTCAAAATGGTGGAACGTGCTTATTAAACAAAGGATATATATACACATATATAGTTATTTTCTTATGAGAAACGTCCGCCACTGTGCAGTGTTACGCGCATCGCACAGCGACTTAAAAAGATTTGGCATACAGTTGCATCAGCTAATTACATGTATAGATTGGGTGTCTACATGTATAGTCTTGGTCCATATCATATTGATTTTGTATTGGATTTGACATTGTGTCGTTACCATGACTCCGATGATTGCGGATGCTTGATGGAGTGTTGCTTTTGAGTTATCTGCTCAGTACTCATGCGCATGCATTGCGCTATGATGTTTTATGTATAGATGATTTCGGAGCCCCGATGACTTGGAATTTGTATTGAAATATTTTAGTATTTGGGGGTTTAAATTTAAATTCGGGGACCGAATTTCTTTAAGGGGGGTAGATTGTAACGTCTTCAAAATAATAAAATATGATTTTTGGGAAATTTTATAATTTAATATTATTTTAATGAATATTTTAATATTCTGGTATAATTAAATACAGATAAATGGGGAAAAATTATGGAAAATTCTAAAATAAGGTATTTTAAGGAATTGCCTCGTTTTCTGTGCATGCCCCCATTTCCTCTAGTTTTGACCCTGAGTATGTCTAGTTTTGACTGATTCCATCTAGGGTGAAATCTTGGTCGATTTTCCTATGTTGGTGTATAATTTGGGACTTGTTTTAGCATGGATTTTGGTATTTGGTGATTCATTCCTGTCGGGTGGCGTTTGGACGTCAACGACAAGTGGATTTTGATTGTGTTTACATGCGAGTCGATAGGTTTTTACCTATGCGGGTAGCGTGTGCTATTTTGGTTTCCGATGTGATTTTCATGTGCTTTAGCATTGTGATATACTTGTAGGTATCCCGCGTGATGTTGAGGCAAAGGAGGTGAAGATAGCGACATCGGCTTTGGCACACGAGAAGCAAGGTGAGTAGATTTATATCTACGGGGAGAAGTCGGGTGGATGGCGTATAGCACCCCCGCAGTCCGTGGTGATGTATACGAATACGTATACACACGAATATTTATTATGTGTTGTTTAGGGTTATTGATGGTAATAATGATATTTTGATGATAAGAATATATTGGTTTAGTATAGTGCGAACCCTAGAGTAGTGGTTGCACTCACACATACATTTACACACATACTTGCATTCATTCTTTCATTTATTAGAGTGCATATGATGGTGCGTATATCTACACATGGGTATGGGACTATGTGTTTATATACGGGATTGGAGGATGATACATGGTTTGAGATGATACTTGATGTGAGGCCGTGAGATCGGCGATGTGACATAGTTTGCCTTTGAGGTGCGATATGATAGTTTTAGCGGGCCTTTGGACATGTGCTTTACCCGCATTCATATTTTATAGATGGTGTCGATTTGTACTAGACTTACAGTAGTACCCCAGATTGTGTGATCTGATGATAAGTGATACCTGATATGTGATGAGATTGGGTGATATTGACCCCTACCCAGCTATTGGGATGCCGTACGACGATCTACCGTACGAGCCGATATTGATGATAGATCCGCACTCATAACTCGAGGATATCTTACGATATGTTATTGAGGCGAGATCACCGACTATCATATCTATATATATATACCGACTCAGATTTAGGTGGTTTCATACCCCTCCTGTCTAGATTACTTGGTAGACATTAGACTAGACCGAGTCATACCTATTTCAAAACTAACGAATCAGGGATATTTTAAAGATAAGCAGAAGGGTTATACGGATATTTTCAAATGATGCATCTTTTCTTAAAACACCGTAGCCCTTACTTTACCAAAAGCCCTGATTCGTCTTATTTCAAAAGGCAAGGTTGCATGACATATCTATTGGGGCAGGTTATGTGCTTTTGCGTTGATTATTCGTTTCCGCATATTCCTGCTATTTGCATCGCATACTTATATTATGTTTCATACTCCATTATTGATGTTATGCTGTTAGGACACCAGCACCATTACCGATGATGCGTATGTACCACGTACACTTACTTGCCGGCTCACTCTCATCTTCATCGGTAATTGCCATGTCACGTACACCTTAGAAAATATTATTGCATCGACATAGGTTGTTAGCTAATAATTTAGACATGATATTAGTGTACTTGCCTTATATGCTAGATTAGACATTGTAATTATTACTTATTACATCATGCATGTTATTATTCATGGATTTTTATGCCTATATGCACTGTTTACATGCTATTGAGGATTGGATTCGGATTTCCATGAGATTTTCTGGATTTGGGGGAAAACCGCAAAACTTATATAAACTTCCTTTCTCTCTTTAAAATAAAAAGTGCGGTTTTCCCATGATGTATGAGTCGTCCACCATGAGTTTGCTGATGGATTTGGAAACCCGATTCGAGGAGACGGATGAACCGTTTCGGGTACATGGTGGACCCGGTGCGGTACCCCGGGGCAAGAGGAATGTGGTGATGACGTTGAGCCTGGCAGGGGAGCACTACCTACCGGTGATTTTACCCGACGCGTCGGATATCCGGAGGATACCGTCGTGGTCTTGAGATGGATGGTAGGGGCCGATCTGGACTGACGGCGCCCTAGATTTTGTGATTGAGACTTTGAGATTTCGAGATACAGAGGTATCGAGATACTGAGACTTATGTTTTGTGCCGATGCTGGGCACAGTTTTCATGATGTTTTCGAGTGCCGATGCTGGGCACTCCGGTTCCATGATATTGATGTGTCGTGAGGGACACGGGTGGATTATATCCTCATATTTCCATGCACAGGTTTTATGATATATACTTGCATGATGGTTATTGTCAGTAGGTGACGAGTGGACGGGATCCACGTGTGTGCATATTTGATGACATTGTTTATACCTCATATTCATGACATACTATTACCTGAGGCACTAGCACGAGCACTTGGCACTACACTCATGTATAGAGGTTATATTGCCAGATTAGCATGCTTCAGCTTTATTCATTTTGAGGTTTATTTATATCTGATCGTATTGACCTAGGATGGGTCATGCATTCGATCTCTGCTTGTAGATATCTTTCTATTCACGAGTTGGCAACTCACCCCCGTTGTGCCCCAGTTCTTGCAGGTTTTTGCCGTACAGATTCCATAGCGGCATTTCTGGCACACTGCTTCATATGGGTGACTTGCTTGGTTAGGTGGGTTCTTTTGTATCAGAACCGCTATTGTATTTGTATTATTCATTGTATCTAGAATTGTCCATCAACCAAAACTTGTATATTGTTCAGACTTAGAGACAGTGTTGTATTATTTCGACCTTAGAGTCGCGCTAGTGGTATTGCGGTTTCTGGCTGTTTTTGAGTTTCTTTTCAGTTTAGATCCTCGCCCTTTGGCGTTGTATATTATTATTGCTTGTGTGGTTGTGACCGTCGTTTGACGAAGAGCTAGCTCCCGCTTAGGGATGCCTTTTATCATGTTATATATATATTGTTTCTTGTTGTACCCCGTTCGGGCCAGTTTTTACAAAAGAAACTCTGCCGAAATTTTCAGGAAAGGTTACACATTTTAAAAATTCATATTCGGCTTAGTTATTTAAAAACTCGATTTTTAAACATGTTTTCCTTTACCTCTTAAAACCAGTTTCTTTAATTATTCTTAAAAATGGTTTTAGATTTCTTGGCTTTTGGCTTACTTGGATCAGATGAAGTCCTGTAGACTTCATAGGATTCAAGGGCCAGTCACGTGCTCTTTCGGGTCGTGACATCCAGTCATGTCGATTGGTCGCTGCAAATAGGAGGGAGAGAAGAAACACTTTAGCACGATGCTCTTGCAAGTTTAGAGTGGTTTTTAATTTGTCTAAACAGGATGGCTCCCACTGTCTCTCGAATCCCTCCTCAAACCATAAAGGAAGAATCAGTCGGGATCAATCCCACCGCACAATTCTTGCTTAACCGTTCAGCCAGGCCAGTGTCGGTACTTCGAGGGAGGTTTTCCAACGCTTTCGCGAAGTTCCTTAATTAAAGAACCTCTTTTCCCTGGGGGCGTAGCCCCGCTAACACCTTTCTAGGCACCTACTAGGTTTATAGCATTGATCGTTTAGCGAGAAATTTCCCGAGGAGTAGCATATACTCACAGTAGGATCGGGATCCAAATATCATCATATGACGAAACTGAAGGAATCCTACCAGAATCACCACACTCCAAATGGTATGCAAATCTAGCAAGTTTCAGTACTTATGAAACTCCCGATGTGGATTTTTGCCCCATGCTCTTATGACCTTGACTTTGGCCAACAAATCATAAGTCACATGTCAAGTTCTACCCGTCGTTCTCCAGGTTAATTTGAATCCACCCGTACCTACCCTTGATTTTGGCCAACAAGGCAGTACGACTGTTCCAAACCAACGCATCTATCTATGCTGCATATGAATACCCAATAGCTACCAATCACTATGCCTTGACTTTGGCCAACAAACACAGCTTGAATACTATTGACTATTCATGTGAAACGACGGAGAGCTACGAATGGTTTTGGCGAAACCGTGAACGTAGAGAACTTGATATAATCGATGGAACGAGATAGCTTTTAGAAGGAGTGGCTCAATCTCCGCATTTAAAAGTTAGTTTTGAAAAGAACCGAGTGGTTTTTCGAAAGTGTTCCAACGACTTTAACTTGGTTTATTATCTTGCATTAGTTCTTTTAATGCGTGATATTCTTGCATTAGTTCTTTTAATGCGTCCCATCATTTAATCTTACCATTGCAGAAAACAACCAAAATATGACGTACGCTTATGCCATTCGCATTCGCCACGGGGCCCCGTCATTACCCGTTAGGTTACTTAACTAACGACAGAGCGGGGGCTGGGCTAGCGCGGCTGTAAAACATAAGCAACGTCTAAATAGTTATAAATATAGCAATGATAGACATTACAGATCACAGATGAATATATTGGATATACTAGGAATTCGCAATCCGTTCGAGCCTGCAACGAAAAGCGGATTACACGGTCGCGGTGAATAGCCAATACCCTACCCAAGACCCCTACGGGTGCGGCAAACTACCCGCCAAGTACCCGGTAGTTTGTGCACCCCTCCATGGGTCTATCCTAGGAGCAAAAACAGTAAAAAGAATTATACAATGACGGCTACAACCCCGACCCGGTTGTGCGGCCATACAAATAATAATATTACATCAATTTACATATTACAAATGAATGAAAGAAAAACAAAAGCTCATCTCACATCCACCCCGGCTATTCACCCACGACAGTCCAACACATTTATATACACATTCCAATATCAAACACAGATCACAGAGATGTATAACCCCGACTAATCGACTTATAGCGATTAACCGACGTTCAATACATACAAACATCACAGATACAACCAACATAGTCAAAGTGTAGTGAAGTTCGGAAAAAATACGGAATTATAGGCCCCCAAAAACAAATTTCTATTCTGGAAAATCTGGGCACATATAATATATCTCAAAAATCCTAAAACCAATCCAGAGATACACTGCACCAAAATCGAGGCAGAGAGGAGACAAGACGGCCGCGGATCCGCGGCAAAATAGCTTGCTATTGCCGCGGAAACGCGGTCGTTTGGTCAGATCTCTGGCTCGTTTTTGGTGGTTATCTTTAAAAAACCCTGAGATGATTTTAGGTGTATGACAAATTTTGTTTTGACCTGAAAAAAATTTAACAGAAACTAGGGTTTTTGAAAAGTTTGGTTTTTGGATTTTTCGGTTCCGAACTTCGTTACACTTCACTACCTAGCTAGTTTATGTTTAGTTAGGCTCTGATACCACTGTAAGTCCACGTTGCGACCCCCGGTTCTTACGGGGAGGCGGAAACGGTATAAAAATCAAATTTTTAGCGCATGGGGCAACATGGACTAACAAAGTCGGGATCTTTTCTAAACTAAACTAGCTATCATGCTAAAGAGAGTTAGCTACTCGGATAAAAGGTTATACCTAACTTGAACTCCTTCTTCTTGAAACTTTTGTAGGGGTTGATGGTTCTTTCCTTGTTTCCTTCTTCCGTCAAAGATGGATCCACCTGAGGGTTCAACCTTCGGGCTCTTTCTCGAACTTTGAGAGAACTAGAATCTTCGGCTTGCTAAACCTTTGACCCTAGAGTGAGTAGAGAGTGTCTTTGGGGTGTTTTAATCTCAAGGAGAGGGATTCTCAACTCATGAGAAGGATTCTCCTTGAACTAGAGGAGGAAGAAGAACAAGTGAGGAGAGAGAATGGTTATGATAGAATGAGCTTATTCTTTTCATTTCTTACAACCATATCAAAATGAAAAGAATTATCAATTAACAATAATAATAAAATGAAATAGTTAATGGAAGGTTTGGAATGACCATTATCATTACATTCTTTAAATGGTTTTGTAAGAATCAAAAAGCATCTTTCTTTTGTAATGATGATGGTCAAACCTTCAACCATGGTCAACAAGTCAACCATGGTCAACAAGTCAACAAAATCCAACCATGACACAATTTCATTTGATTAATATTATTAATAGATATATCATAATTCCATTAGGGTTTGGAAAAAGACGACTGTCAACTGTGCATACGCACTCGTTCCGAAACCCTAATGAAAATCCTGTTCCTCCGCCTCAATCAACTGTGCATACACACCCGCATTCTTGTTCCGAGGAACATGAATACCAAGAGATAAAATCAACCCCAAAACGTATACCAGTATCTGGCTCAAACCAGAGCCTACCAGTAATATCCGTCCGGACTCCAAACGTGCACAAGTGCGCGGATGAGAACGAACCCTGTCGCAAAGCCATGCGACCTCTACTCTGTTTTGCCCAGAGGCGAATACCCTCTGTGTGGGACTCTAAAGACTCGACACCACGCTGGCAGTGGGTTTAACCACAGACCGCAAGCGGCACTAGCTGTGCGTAACGGTCCCCAGGTAGATGCCGACAAGAAGGCTGACGAGGTGAACCCCATCTGAACTCCTACTGAGTCTGAATGTGACAGTCTTCGTACAGTCCGGTCTGTTCGTCTAATACATCGCATGTCGGGCCTAGGGGGCGGTAAAACGTCAGTCCCCTAATAGCGGTACAAGTCGTGTCGGAGTGAAGCCCAAAACACCCTGAGATAACACTGGAAGCCTACCAGTATATCTCGCTTGCCCTGGCCAGGGACTACTCGTGTAATGGCTCTCCTAGACACAGCGCGATGTCAACCCCCAATACCGAGAGAGACGAATCCTGTCTAACCGTCACTGCCTCCAAGTGCTTCGGGACTGCACCCAACCATTTCCTGTTTGCACGACTCCTTTGAGCCGTGGTAAGGTAGTGATCAAAGTGCAGTGGGAACACACTCGAGGCGAAGTGCCAGTGTCAAGTCAGCGGACTAAGTTGTACTCATGTCACCTGGGAACTGATAACTGACGATAGGTATAATACCAACCTGTCAGTTCCCGACGAGTCCTGTCCAGTGTACTCGTAACCCAACGAGCACCCGTATACTATCTCCAGTACGACGTACTGATGGCTGTGGGACAGACCATCTCCCACACTGGGATGAGAAGCGCATACGCTAGTCTACTCCGGAGTATCGATACCCTGTCTCGATAGTCCTGCGACTAGGGACCTGTATAAGGATGTGCTTATAGATTACCCAGCCCCCACTAGTGTGACTGCCATCACAACGCTGGTAATCAAGCAAAGATCCTAAGGGCTCCACTAATGCGTATAGGTGATATACTAAAATAAACACATGTACACATTGAAGTAGAAACAAACCAAGTAGCATACTACTATATTGAGCAAGATTGTTTATACAAGGTGAATATCCCAAGTTTCCATTAAGTAATATACAAACTAGTATGATACAATAATGGCCTCTAGGGCATATACACTAACACCAACTGCTACCTGTTTGCACGACTCCTTTGAGCCGTGGTAGGGTAGCAATCTAAGAACAGTGGGACACACTCGAGGCGAAGTAGCAGTGTCAAGTCTGCGGACTATGCTGTACTCATGTCACCTGGGAACTGTTAACTGACGATGGGTATAATACCAACCAACAGTTCCCCTGCGAGTCCTGTCCGGTGTACCCGTAACCTAACGAGCACCTGTATACTATCTCCAGTACGACGTACTGATGGCTATGGGACAGACCATCTCCCCAACTGGGATGAGAAGCGTACGCACTAGTCTACTCTGGAGTATCGATGCCCTGTCTCGATAATCCTACGACTAGGGACCTGTATAGGATGTTGATTATAGACTACCCAGCCCCCACTAGTGTGACTGCCATCACAACGCTGGTAATCAAGCAAAGAACCTATGGGCTCTACTAATATGTATAAGTGATACGTTACAAGAAACATATGCACATATTAAAGTAGACACAAACCAAATAGCATACTACCATTTTTAGCAAGACTGTATATACAACTGTGAATATCCCAAGCTTCCATTAAGCAATATACAATCTAGTATGATACAATAATGGCCCCTAGGGCATATACATTAACATCCACAACATTCACAACAACAACATTTAATTCCATATATACACTAACCTCCCAAATTACCCTGAAGTACCTTAACCCTAGCCCCAAAATACCCTAACACTAAAATACCCTAAATTACCCTATCACTAACCCCAAAATACCCTAACCTTAACACTAAAATACCCCAAACCCCAAAATACCCTAACCCTAACCCCAAAGTACCATAATCTTAACCCCCCAAAATACCCTAACCCTTACACTAAATTATCCTAAATTACCATAATCCCAACTCATAAATTACCTTAACCCTAACAATAAAATACCATAACCCAAAACACACCAATTTATTAACAAAAATAACAATAATTTAAAAAAAAATTATTGTTATTGAAAACTCACTGTTCTCAGAGGGAGGCTTGGCCTCGACGAGGGGATCGACAAAAGTAAGAGGTCAAAAAAGAAGGAGGTGAAAGGGCTACTCTGGAAAAGGGCTTCGTAAAATGAGGAGGAGAAGGGGTGCTGGAGATGGAAGGGGGTTTCGATGAAGGCGGCGGGGAGAGAGAGAGAGACATATGAGGTGCGAGGGGAGAGAGAGAGGGGGATGGGGGTTCGAGAGGAGAGAGAAAGATGTGAAATAAAAGAGAGAGAAACTGATATAATATAAGGGGAAAAGGGGGGGGGGGACGGACAACATTAAGGCTGGGCAAGTTTATACCGCACTTTGCAAGTGCAAAATAGACTTGGCCGAGCTCAAGTCCAATTCCGCACTTTGCAAGTGCAGAATAAACTTGATTCAAGAGTGCCAACTTGGCTAAGACTAATTTCATACTTACAAAGTGCGGAATAGGACTTGCGCCCAACTTCAAACCGTCATCCTACGCTGCGTTTACGTGTCATTGATTTAACCAAAATGTGCTAATTTTGTCTAAATGGTTTTAAAACTAGCATAAATCTCTAATTAGTTTATAATTTGTACTCAATCCCAAATTTTGCGCGGCCCTATTAAGTAAATTTTCATGGAACGCCCTTTAATCTTGAGAACCGCATCCTCTCAAGCAGCTCCCCATCTGATTCCTCGGAAAAGCAGCGACTCCGCATCTGATTCTTCGCAAAAGCGTACGCAATCACTCTACAAAAATAGTTAAAAGCTCAAGGTCCTTTCTGCAAAAGTTAAAACCCAATCGAGAATAAAACCCCTCTCCTCTTACATTTCTTCCTCCAACAAAAATTACCCTAGTTTTTTCTCATAGTTCTAACAATGGCGTCAGGACCCGAACCCCCCTCTCAAATCACCGAAGAATCCCCAGAAATCAGCAAGAAGCAAGCCAAGAAAGAGGCGGCAAAGGCCGATAAAGAGCGCAAGAAGCAAGAGCAAGACGCGGCCGCCGCCATGGCCGCCGCCTCAATCGCCGATGAAGACCCATCAATCGCCGTCAACTACGGAGACGTCCCTACAGAAGAGACCCAATCGAAAATAGTCACCGATCGCAAATGGAACGAGATCACATCTTTGACGGTCGATCTCGCGGAGAAAACTGTATTGATTCGAGGGTCGGCTCAAGCGATTAGGGCTGTGGGAAAAAAGATGACGTTTTTGGTATTGAGGCAGTTTATGAGCACGGTTCAATGCGTGCTCACTGCTGATGGCAAGTCTCTGAGTGTGAAGATGGTGAAGTTTGCGAATGGTTTGAGTAAGGAGTCAATTGTTGATATCGAAGGGATCATTTCGATTCCGAAGGATCCGATCAAGGGCACAACGCAGCAGGTGATTTTGTTTTCAGAGTTTCATTTGGTTGAATTGCTTATTTATACTGAGTTTAACTAATTTTATGTATAGGTATCTTGTTTAATTGTTTCGAACTGATTCATTTGAGGTTCTTGGTCCTGTTTGGATATGGAGTTGCAAAAATTGGAGTTTATTTTTAAGTGGAGGCAGAGGCAATGCAAACTCTAGTTTGCAAGGGCCTACCTCCATTTTAAAAACTTAGGCCCTGTTTGGATATGGAGTTCGGCTAACTGTGGTTTATTTTAAAGTGGAGCTAGAAGGTATGCAAACTTTTGCTTGCAAGTTCTTAACTCCAAGAATGGAGTTTAGATAACTTAGATCAGATTGGAGCTGAGATAACTGTAGTTGTCTTAACTCCAAAATGATTGCCAAACATGGTACAATTAGCATTTTGGAGTTGAGTTTATTTAACTTTATGAGACTCCAGTTTAGAAAACTTAACTCCATTTCCAAATAGGGCCTTAACTTTGATGGGTCTTTGGTTTTGAAGTTTTCTAAACCCACAATAGATGTTTTCTTCACAAATTTTAGAGTTTAGAAAACTTTGGTTGGATTGGAGTTTAATAAACTCCGGTTATCTCAATTCCGCAGTTTAGTTGACCAGAATTTTCCAAACTCCAAAATGAAAGCGAAACGTGGCATAGTTAGGATTTTGGAGTTAAGTTTGGATAACTTTATGAAACTCCGGTTATCAGTCATAATTTAAGAGAAATTCAGCCACGATTTAAGAGAAATTTGCCATTCAAAAAATGCTTTTTCTACCCGCTTGGTAGAATCCATGTAGGCTACAAGGATTCTTATTGGGTGAGAGTGAAACATAATATCCACTACCTAGGTAATTACACTATTTATTTCAGCTTGTAACCAATGAGAAGTCTTATAGCCTATGTGAATTCTACCGCATAGGTAGGTAAAGTGTTTTCTCTTTGCCAGTCAGAGAAAAAGAGTCGAAGTCAAGAGAAGGAAAAAACTCATATAAGAATCTAAGATCAATTACTTAATATGACTGTTTTACCACCGAGTTACTGAGAAAAAAATCATCTAAGAAAGTCGACTATTGTTATTGAGTTATATTTACAATATTTATACTATGAAAATATATAGTCCGATTTTTAAAAAATATCTATTGAAATATCATATCTGATATTCGCTATTCGATGTAAATTTTTTTGGGCTGATACGATACCGATGTCTGTTATTTAGAGTATTGCTTCTCAATCAGTTTAAGTAATAGCTGATAAGTACAAGTTATCATACTATATGACTTAATTGTCTAATTTATATTGTCCTAGTTTATTTTGTCGCATAGCACATACGTTTTAGATTGAAACTATAATAATTTGTTGATACACATCATCGAACATTACAATTGTCCTTATGCTTAAAATATTTATATGTATGTGAGATGCGAGATGCGAGATGCAATCTTTCGATATTTGTTTATGTACTCTGTATATCATCCAATATATGCTATCCAATATGGAAAAACTTCACCCCAACGATACATGCATTATGTTAAATAATTAAAACATTATTATATCCAACACAGAAAAAATGAGATCTCTATAAGGGTTAACATGATTGATTTAGATGGCCTAGTGCCACACTAATTATCAAATACGCTTGTTGGTTAACTTATATTTTTAAAAAAGATATTTAATTACATATTGTGTAGCATTTCTGCTGAAAAAGCTCATAGGATTAATCCAATCACGCATAACTAATAGCGCAATACATAAGTACACTAATGTTATTCTACACCCTTGTGCTGTGTATTTTGACCTAATCAAGCGACACCGTATGCCTAATCTATTGGAAACTGTAATGTTCAAATTAGTTCACTACGTGGCTCGCTAGGCTCGCTATTTTGCGTTATGTAGTGTAGCTTAACCAATTCGCTACATAGCATCGCTATTTTGCGTTTTGTAGTGTAGCTTAACCAATTCGCTACATAGCATCGTGAAATAGCTTATTAGCTTAAATACAAGTATACAAGTTAGTTTATGTTTTTTTCAAATAGCTTACTCTTTTTAACAGTTAGGTTGCGCTACACTACGCATACGCAATTTTTGCATAAGATTTTCTATTGAGGGTTTTAATTTATCTAGATTTAGTAACCTAATAGACCTAGTAAACATGCTAATTGTATAGTATTCTGCTTCCTAATTTTAATAATTTTTTAATTCATCTTTCAACCTTTAGTCTAATATTAACTTAGATTCTTTATATTTTTTATAGAGTTCAATATCTAATCCTAAACTGTATGGAGACATGATCTTGTTTTAGTCCTAACCTCTAAATTTGAAATATACATTTTTTTTTCAAATAGAGACTATTTGATTGCCTTTAGATACTTTTAATAGGGAGCGCTCCATTGCAAACCGGTCCGTGTTTTTAAAAAATGGGAACTCCCGATCTACGATATATTTTAACGAGCCGATCCGTTCAAGTTGATCACCCTACTCTTAAATATACGTGTATGAAAAATCAAAGGATTTGAAAACCTCTAGTCTATACATCGATGGGTGCAAAAATGAACATCTTTCGACAATGCAGCATAAACTTCATCCGATGCATAGGCTCGAGATCTTTAAATCCTTTGATTTTTCATATACATACATTTGAGAATAGGGTGAACAACTTGAACGGATCAGATCGTTAATATATATCATAGATTGGGAGTTCCCGTTTTTAAAAAACACGGACCGGTTTGCAATGGAGCGCTCCTCTACTTTTAATACTACTGTGAATCATACATATGATCTCAAGGATTGAAAATTTAGAAAATATTGTCGCTTATTGTTATGACCTATATTAATTTCTTTAAATCGGTTCTTCTAAAACTAATTTTCTAGTTCTATAATAATATAATACATTGTAAATAAGATAATAATAATAATAATTAATACATTAATAATTTGTGTAGTTTACGCTATGCATAACGCTATTTGTACTTTTCGCTATTTGGCAGTGGAACACTATGATGTGTGCTATCTCTTTTTTTAACATATTGTTTTCTATAGTATTTCTGCTTAAAAAACTCATAAGATCAATCCAATTTTGCACAGCTAATAGTGCAATACGTAAGTACACTGATGTTATTCCACACACCCTAGTGCTGTGTATTTTGGCCTAATCAAGCGCCACTGTAAGCTCTATGAAAGAGCAAATTGAAGTCCACCTTTGGTAGTTGATCAGCTGCACGTTAGGAGACGTTGTAGTTGGCTATACGTAGGCAGCAGCAAGGAAGCTGTGACAACTTTGGCTACCACCGGGTAGGAGTATAAAACTACAAATTAAGAAACACTTTTACAACTGATATTAAACAAAATCGAATTGCTTACTATGTTTGTGAAAATTAATTATATTAGGTATTGATGTTAGCTTTAATCATTTAAAATGATCGGTTGTATCCTGCTTGATTACCCATTGCTATTATCTTCTATTTGTTTCCTTTATGGCTTTTACTTCTGGTGTCATTTTATTTTGAGCAAAGAAGATTGCGCGTTGTCAGACACTCACTAAAGCATTTCCTTTTCTCCAATCCCATACTGACAAGGATAATCCCTCCTAAAATACATTTTCTTTCGGACCCTTCAACTATTCAATACAAACCCGTAAAGCGTACCTCTAGCATTAAACTCACCCAAACATATATTGATGAATTAGCTTTAGCAAGAGCAAAGTTTTCTGCAATAGTTATTTGGCTTTGTCTTGGACGTATAAAACCTTATCTGTTATGTGTGCATTTGCAGCTACTGGGGCTAGTTTATCATGATCACAATCATGCTAAAAACATTTTGCTATAAAAATAGTGTGGCGATGTCATTCATCTTAATTACTTTTTTAGATTATATCAAAGCAATTAAACTCATGATCACTTTTCCGCAGGTAGAGGTGCAAGTAAGAAAACTCTACTGTATCAATAGAGCCATGCCCAATCTTCCTATTAATATCGAGGATGCTGCACGAAGTGAGAATGATTTTAAAGAGGCTGAGCTTGTAAGTATTGCAATTGCATAATTTCTGCTCTTCCTACGAACGATCTAACCAGCTGTTTTCTCTTGGTTGTTTGAGAAGTAAACAATGGTATATTCAAGGTTGCACGGACACGGACACAGGGACATAGATACGACACGATGTGATAAGGCAACAATGCAACATGGCAAAATTCCAAAAAATAGGATACGGGGACATGGCATATACATATAGACACTCATGTACATGTACATACCTATATATACACAATTACATGTGCACACATAATTTTATAAAAAAATATATCAAACTACTATTATAACATTAAACAAGAAAAAAATTAACAACTCTCGCATTTAAATAGATACGTCATAATAATAACATACAACCATCTGTATTTCTTTAAATTTAACACCAAGAATATACAAACTATAAAATGATTAGATACGTGATTAACAAGTATTTCTTAAAAAGTTAAACATCCATAAGATACAACGATGGATTAATAACATACTAAAGATATGTATAAAACACATAAAACACGCATAGAACACATACTATATGCATATGACATGTTTCCGGCATGTCTAATATGTGTCTTGCAAGTGTCGGTGTCCAATTCGTGTCCGACACGGATATGGCAACCCGTCGGAAGTGTCAGTGAAACCTAGGGTATATTGACTTCATATATATTTTTTTCATGTATAAATTTACTAACCTTTATTATAGAACACTGATATGCTATTTTCTGATGCTAGCAATCTGAATTTTACAGACTGGAGAGCAACTTGTGCGTGTAGGTCAAGACACACGGTTGAACTATAGAGTCCTTGACATGCGAACTCCTGCAAATCAGGCAATCTTTCGCATTCAGTGTCATGTTGAAAATGTAAGTTTTGTTCCCAAAATCATCTTTTTTTCCCTTCTATTATCTTACCTCTAGATCCTCTCATCCCATCTCTCCCATTATTGATATAAAAAGCAGTCTAAACAAAATGTTCGCTCTCCATGTTGAAATTTCGCAGCTTGAGTGCATAGATCCAATGTTTAAGGGTGTATTACACTTTTTTTTGAGTCCTTTAATTACTTTTTTATTTCTCTTTATTGTATGCTGTTGTTTAGCTTTTAGCTTCCAGGGCATGTATTATGTTGCTTTTAGTGGAAGCTTTAGGATACAATCTCCATAGATTTTGTTAATTTGAAAATTTGCACTGTGGCTGTTTCCCTATAGATGCTCATATTTCCTAAATTTGTTGCAGACAGCTACTTGGAGCAGTTTTTTGGGCAAACCTTTTCATTTGAACATTGGTTTGTTTTTTTATTATAAAAAACTCTGATTGTTTACTTTCTCGCAACACTTGTACCAAACATGTGAGGGTTGACCTATTAGCTACTTGCTAAATATTTTGCTTTACACTGGGCTTTTTATTGTGCCTTATTGTTGAAAATAGTTGCCTATAGAAAATCTATCCTCATTCTCTTTCTTCTAGTGCGATCAACTAAACCCCCTTTATTGTTCTTTTTTTCTTTGCTAAGAATTCGTCACTAAGAGAGGGAGGTAAATTCCTATTATTTCCCTGCCGGCCTGTCGACTCCTCCGGCGCACCGTTTCCTTCCTTTCACCGGCATTCATTCGTCTCAAAAGAATCTTGGGCCCTTGCGCCTACGGGTGAGAGAAGCAATCCTCCTTCTAGGTCGTCTAAGGCACTAAGATCTATTTCTTTCATACCACCAGGAACACCAAGTTGACAACCTTGTGTAAAATGTGTTCTATGGAGCTTTTCTTCATAGCCCATCCCATTTTTTATTACGAAAGGCTGAGGGATTAGCCATAAGGAATTTTATATTTTTTGGGAGAACGCAAGGAACCAGATGCAAAATTTCTTTTTATTACCAAAAAGCCATATTATCTTGTAAATGCTAGACTTAATTAAGAGCATTCAGAATTGTTCATGATATTTTTTGAACACTTGCCAGGTATTTGAAGCTAATTGTCATATTTGCAGATTTTTAGAGAGTTTCTTCTATCCGAGGGCTTCATTGGGATCCATAGTCCTAAGTTGATAGCTGGATCAAGTGAAGGCGGTTCAGCTGTGTTTAAGCTGGACTACAAGGGACAACCTGCTTGCTTGGCACAGTCCCCTCAGCTGTATAAGCAAATGGCAATATGTGGTGGTTTTGGACGAGTTTTTGAAGTTGGCTCTGTATTCAGAGCGGAAGACTCGTATACACACAGGCATTTGTGTGAATTTGTTGGACTTGATGTCGAAATGGAGATTAAGGAACACTATTTTGAGGTAGGAAGGCATTCTTATGCATCTTATAGTTAGTGAATTTATCAGTATCATCCATGAAGGCCTTGAGTTGTTTATGCAGGTAATAGATATTGTTGATCGCTTGTTTGTTGCAATGTTTGACTGTTTGAACATTAATTGTAAGAAGCAACTTGAGGCTATCGACAGACAATATCCATTTGAACCTTTGAAGGTAATTGATACTACTATATTATCGTTATGCACAAAAGATATCGAGTTGGTTGAATTTGAGATCTTTTCTTTGATATACCATTTATTTCATATATCTAACCATCCGTTTTCTGATTATTGTATTCTCTGCAGTATTTGAGGAAAAGCTTAAGACTGACTTTTGTAGAAGGGGTTCAAATGCTTAAGGTGCCTTTACTTTAACTTAAATGAATTCTTTTAGTATGTAATTTCATTTTCCCATCTTTTCCGGTTTGCATCACTACTGGGCTCCCTTCATGTTTTGAATTGCTATATTCTTCTGTTTTCCTTTAGCATGTTCTAAAATGTTGATGCTATACACAAGACTGATGTTTTTGTTTTTTACAAAATGAACTCAAATACCTGGTGCAAGCGAGAATATTACATGTATTTGCTACAGAACATTTTTCTAAAGGCAGTCACACTCTAAATGGCAACCACACCTAGTTAGTTAATGAAAAATAATCGGTTTTGAATAAACCTATATAGTTAAACCAAAAAATAAAAGCAGCACCACCACCACCAAAAGAAAGAAAGAAAAGAACCCTCTGAACAACTTGTTTCCAATCTGTATAGTTTCTTCATTTTATAGATAGCACCCTCAAATGTCGTTTTAAGTTCATGTGGACATGCTTCTGCAGTCATCTCAAGCTGGCTAGGTTACAATTTAGCTTTAAAATCGGGCATCTAGAATCCTTCTTTTTTATTTCAAAAAAACTAGTATGTTATCTAATCCTACTATGTTGTCCTTTGCCGATTGTTCAGTTTTCTTATTTAGATAACTCAAAATTTAATATTTTCTTTTCTGGATTATTTAGTTGAAAATTTAATTAATTCATGTTTATTGGATTAGGATGAGGGTGGGTGGAGATACCCTTTTTTATCCTTGGATTGTGTGTGAAATTATCCACATTATTCATTTACAGCTATGTATAAGTGCTTTAAAAATTTAAGTGACGCTTCTGTTTGCTGTTTTCGCAAAGAGGGTGGAAACCATTTGTTGGCAATTGCATTCTTGTTTCTGCTGTCCATTTATTTATTTTTATCATGTTATGACACATATAAACAGGAAGCTGGTGTAGATGTAGACCCTTTGGGTGATCTGAACACAGAAAATGAGAGAAAATTGGGTCGTCTTGTTCTTGAAAAGTAAGAGTTTTTTTTGCTTGTAATCATCCATTGCTGTTTAGCATGAGAACTTCTGTATATTGCTTGACCTCATTTTCTTGTTGTCATAGGTATGACACTGAGTTTTATATACTTCATCGATATCCGTTGGCTGTGAGACCATTCTACACCATGCCATGCTATGACAATCTAGAATATAGCAACTCATTTGACGTCTTTATTAGAGGTGATATGCTTACTCTATGTTGATTTGATGTTGACTTGATCCAAAGCTTTTAAGTAAAAACATAGATAGGTCTTTATGGAGTGGATCTAACAACCTAAGCATGACTTGTACATTTTAATATTCCCACAGTTTGGTTGTGGTACAGTGTATATCCAGGTAGGAAACCTGCCACTTCCTGCATGCATCTCTTATGGGTTTGGGTCATAATCTATGTAGCACGGGTTCGGATATGGGATACAATACGATATGGATTCGCGGATACCCAATTTTCAAAAAACCTAGGACACGGGATACATTTTTATATTGATTTTAAATTAACTAAATATGAATATATATTAAGGTATACATGCCAATATATAATAATATAAATAAATAATTGCACTATGTTAGATATTCAATACACTTTCAAATTATTAAGTGCCTTAATTTTCGAGAGAAAGAGAAAATGTGTCGATTCGAGAGAGGTTGGTCAGACATTTACAAGTCCGAGCGAATATGAAAGAATACGAGAGTTTCCGAGAGTTTCGGACTCTGATATGCGATCGGGGATGATTCGTGAGGCATGTACAAGTATCCATGGTCACAATTAATATGTATTTTTGTAACTTTGTCTCCTCATTTTTAATTTTGACTAGCTACAGAAAAAATGTCCTATGGCATGCTTGAATGCATTCTATATTTTTGTTCCTTTTCAGCAATTTTCTTTGATACATTGAGTATTTTCCACTCCTTCATTCGTTCTTATTAATTTCGATGGCAGGTGTGAAAATTCCGTACCATTTTCTTTGAATTCCTTTTACGATAAGTGCTGATGGTGGCATAAGCATTACTATATATTTTGGGGATAAACTTCAGTCAAAGTTTGGTATTATTTATATCACCATAAGCAAGCGATTATGTAGCTTACACACACACACTGACTACTTTACGAATAAGCTTTTTGTATTACATTTATTTTCACAAGCATAGATGAAATTTGTAGGCATAATTTTTTTTCCGTGACTGCTGCTTTACGAAGACAGCACATAGTATGTGTTTTTCGTAGTCACAAAATGCGTTTCTGGTGTCTATTGGGTTTTCTATACGAAGAGGCGAAGAGCATTATCCCATATATGGTTGGTGCCTAGCATCTCTTCTGTTTTTTGAACTTTCTTCTCCAATAATGATTTATTAATTACAGTTGAACACATTTTGTAACCTAAAGTGAAATTTAATAGTGTGACCATATGAATATTATCAACTGAATATATAATTGCTTGTTTTTTGCTGCTCTAACTTCATTCTTTTTTAATTTCTAGGTGAGGAGATAATCTCAGGGGCTCAGAGAATACATTCACCTGAACTTTTGACTTCCCGTGCTGAGTCCTGTGGAATTGATGTAAAAACAATATCAACATATATTGATTCGTTCCGGTGAGTCTTGCCTACTTTGTTCTTCCATAGCGTTATGATTATTTTCTCGTCTTTTTTTTGTTTTCTTTTTCTTACTAACTATTTTTTTGGCTAAATTTCTATTTGCGACCGTCTATTATAGACATTTTCTCCAAATGGTACCATAAACTTCTAAAGTGATGAATTGATACCGTGAACTTTCAAAATATGAAAACATTTGCTAACGGCGTTAACGGAACATTACAAAATAACTATAATACCCCTCCCCCATGTAATAAAAAAGACTATAATTACAAAAAGGGTAATTAATATGGGAGGGGTATTATAGTCTTTCTGTAATTTTAGAAGTTCATGATATTAGTCCATCATTTTAGAAGTTCATGGTAGGGGAAAGTGCCTACAGTTCATGGCAGCAAATAGAAATTTAGCCTCTCTTTTTACTTGCCGCTTCTTTTAAGAAAATATATGTTATTTCACATTCTACACTTCGTGTTTATCATCTTTCCTCCTAAACTGCTTCCTGATTTAGGATATTCTTTGTTGTTTGGTTCCATAAGTTCTTAGACCATGGTATCTGCCAGGTAGGATTCATAACAACCCCTCCTCTTGTTCCTTAGCTTTGCATACTCACACCAATTTATAACAAATATTCCATTGGTCCTTGTGTTTCATGGCTATTGCCAACTCCTTTCTAAGAGGAAGAAAGATGTAGATGTTGATTAGCATGATTTTTATGAGCTTTTAGTTGTCACTCTGGGTGTGTTTTGTATCTGTTTTGAGTGTGAAAGCTGAGATCAATTTGTATCATCCTTATGGGCTGGTTTTCAAGGTGTTGTGTTATCCTAACCATGGTTTCTCTTATTTTACCAAGATAAATTCGGTGGAACTAGGGCCGCTAAAACAAAATAATCTTGTAGTTCATAATCAGCTTCGGTTTGCCAGTATTGTCCAATGATCCGACTTCCTCGTTCATCAATTCTTACCTCCCCTTGGAAATAAATCCTCGAGGACTAAATAACCCATGCCATATTGATTGATGTGAAAATTAAGTACAAAGCCGCAATCAAGAACGGTGCCGCAATGAAGCTAGCCGGTGAATATGGGTCGATCCCACGAGGAAGATCCCACGAGGAAGATGGTGTTCTAATGGACTTGATTAAGGCGAGCTAAGTAGAGAGGGTTTGAGAGAGAATGGTTTTGTCACAAGAGAACTGTAAAATAAAGAAAGCTTGCTAGGACTTACGATTGCCTTGATATGATTAGCAACCCTCCATTAATGGGTTGCTCCATTAATCATCCCTCTTGATTCCTTTGCTAAATACGAATCGTTGCAAAGGAATCACATACCACTAGGGTAGTGGAGCATATCCCGTCAATTTTCCAACCCATTCGCTTTTTGCAAAGTTATAAACTCTAGCTAACCACTAAGGCCTTGTATGGATACAAAGCTAGTTTTAACCATGGTTTATTTTAAAGTGGAGGTAGGTGCATGCAAACTATGGTTTGCGAGCCTCAAACTCCAAAAATGGGGTTTCATAAACTTTGATCAGATTGGAGTTGAGATAACTGCAGTTTAAGGCTGAAAAATTGCAGTTATCTCAACTCCAAAATGGTTGCCAAACAAGCTAAAGTTAGCATTTTGGTGTTAATGTTTGCTAACTTTATGAAACCACAATTTACAAAGCTTAACTCCATTCCCAAACAGGCCCTAACTTGGCATTTTGAGCATGAAATATCAATCACATACCACTAGGGTAGTGGAGCATATCCTGTCAAATTCGACACCATAGCTAGTAGCTAACTTGAGTGAATTGATGCTAAGATCAAGGTTAACGAATGTGGATTATGGACTTGGGTGGAATATGCACAAGGTCCATCGCCTAGTAATCATTGTCCTTCCATTTCCTAACCTTAAGATCTCAACCTCTAACTCAATTCAATCAACACTCATTCTCTCCTTAGGTCAAGTCAACTTTGTAGCCTCACAATGAGATCTAGAGAGAATGAGATGCCCAATTCAAGATGGTGTTGATGATTTAATTGGAGTTCAATCCATAAGTAAATCAAGAGAGATTAGGTGGAGGATTAGCCAACCATAATCTAAACTCTCCTCATCCCAAGCAAGTGAAAGAATTACTCACTACACATCAAAGAAAAATAAAAGAAACACATAAAAGTAAGAAAAGAAAGCAGAAAGGCTTGGTTGCTAGCAATTTGGGTTCCTCACAAAGGAGATAACACAACCTTCATGCATCATTGCAATCCAATAAAGAGAAGAAAAGAGAGAAGTAGAGAACAGGAAAACATCATCTAATTATTATAATGAGAAGTTTACAATCAAAAGAAAAGATTACATCACAAAGATACACAGATTACAAAGAGAAATCAAAATCACAAAGAATTGCAAACTCTAATATAATCCGAAGCTAAGGAAGAAGATGGCAATGGTTACTCTACTCCTAATCCTAATACGAACTAATCTAAAAATGAAAATACAAAGGATAACAAAAGATCCCTTTCTCTCTGAAATCTGCTGTATTTATAGGAATAATCAGGAGGTTCTAGAAGCACGGGACTCGAGAGCGAACCCAGACGAGGCAACGGGCCAAAATTAGGACCGTTTGCTTGCGATGGATCCGCCAAAACGCGTCCATTCGGTCGCTAATCAGCGGTCTTATCGGCCCCAAATGGGCTCAATTTTGGACTGGTACTTCGTGGGGTCAAATGTTAGGTGCTGGTATGCTCTGAGTATGTTTTGGGTATTCGGGACTTCATTAGATGTTCGTTGCACTCGGGCGCGTATATGAGTTGTTTGATTTGACCGCGAATGCGTACACTTTGTGCTCATTTCCGTCTCAAGAGTCCTTGATACATGTATCATGTAATGTGTACCAGACAGACCTCAGCACTTATTTATATGCAAAAGTCGATATGAATGGGTAGTATGGAATACAAATAATCGTGCTGAACAAATACCCTTAAACCTATCTTTTGCTTGTCTCGAGCAAAACCTTATTTTAAAGCAAAGAAAGTCCTAACTCAATTTCACAGAAATCGCGGTTGCACTTTGCATGTGCAGCAAGCCGTTAAATCTCTAGGTTGCCTTAGTGGACGAGTGTTGTCTCGTAGGGTTTTCAGCGAATACTACCCACAAAATGCAGAATCAAGCTAGGTCGTAAGTGCATAAGAGTTCTAGTCCTAGAGATAAAATTTTGAAGTCAAGAAAGTCAATTCTCCTAAGGTAGAAACTTCAAACCTATTTTTCACTCCTATTATTTGGTTTTCGATTCTATACACCTTCTATGAGTGCAAGTATCTTTCGGTAAAGGAATTTCGATTAAAACTATCATATCTCCGTTTATTAACATACATAACATCACCTTTCAATGTGATTACTACGTGCTTGTTTTAGCCCGAGTAACCAGTCTAATCAGTATGTTATTATTATATATACATACATGACCGTTCAGTGCGATCATCCTAGCTTGCTTAGGCCAAGATCAACCGATTACTTAGTGTGTTTATTACCCGTTACGTCCCGTTTCCTAAAATACGGGAATACGGAAAGTAACTTAGGTCAGCCACACTCTTATGGTAAGGAAAAATCCTTTCATAGTCACGCTACGGCTTCGAAAATAAACCTGTAGCGATAATATCCAAGTTGTATTCCAATATACAAAAGATAACAATACCAGTCATGCTGCATAAAGTAACAAAGAATACAAAGTGGGTCCATAAAATAACCGTAGATTCAAATAAAGTTCCATAGAATAACAATAGAGTCAATAAAGGAATATAGATCCGAAAAAATAAGTACAATAATCCTACGTCCCACGAGGGGTTCACATACTAAATACAAATTTAGTCAAAATAAAAGAAAACCACACTAACTACTGCTCCTCGGCAAGCTCTTGAATATAATCCTGATCATGTAGTGTTGATGGATCTGTCCCTAAACCTGAGGTGACAAATTCCAGGGTGTCAGAACACCCAACAAGTACTCAAACGTAAAGTGTATATACGTGAGTGTAATAACAGGATGATGCAAGTGTCGTGAAATGCCCGCGTGCAAATATCAACAGGGTTATATCAACGACGAGAACAAGTATATAAACGGGTTAAGTCAAGTCCTAGATGTCACTATAAAGGTAATCTAAACTAATGTAAGTTCGAGCGTGAGTGTCAACCACCGCAGGAGTATTCCCAATCCAAAGGTAGTGCCACAGGGGCAAGGAAACACGGGTCCAACTGAATGTAATGGAATTTGGTACCGTTCCAAGCCCGGTCTCCCCAGCAAATTGCAATGGATTGGTACCGTTCCCAGTCCGGTCTCCCCAGCAAATTGTAATGTACCAGTAATGGTATTCCTGAGATTCCGTTGATCGAACTCACTCAAAATACCTCAACACCCCACGTTTATAGGCTTAACCATGACAATAAAACCCAATCACTAATTATGAATGCTGACTGGACATGCTATGGACTCGAATCACGAAGAATCATGATAATGGTATTGAGTGGGAAACGTGTAAATACGAATAATTGTTTCATGGCAGGTAATTTAGCATTCCAATTGGCGATTATGTTTCAAAGTCATACCAGCTAACGTACACTTCGGTCCCACCCTATACTAGCACCTGAATATACGTCATGCATCTCACATGTTATAGTGAAGTGTCAATAATCAAGAAGTGTCATGTCTAAGTGTAGGTTACATGCCATTTGTACAAGTATAGAATGTCGATATAACAGGCAATGTAGTATCATGTCAAAAGTGTTTACGTGCATGTCAATTAATATTAGTCTCGAACATATATAGCATGTCAAAGGGTTCTTGTGCATGTGAATGATAACATGTAATAACATGGTCTCAATGGTAACTATAAACAAGTATTATACATGAATCATATAAGCAGTGCAAATCGGTAAGTGCATTTATATTCAAACAAATATAAAGTTAAACATGATTTTTAAGGGTTTTGATTAATGGGTGCCTTGGATCCTAGGGTTTCCGTTAAGAGTACATAAAGAGTGTAGATTCACATGTTATCAAGAATTCATGCTACTGAGATTTGTTCTTTTCTTTTCAAAACAATTTTAATTTAACAACGGATTAGCCGATGTAACTTCGGCTAATAAAATGAGCAAGAGTACTTGCCTTTGACGGGAAATCGTAGGATCTTGAAACGACGAAGGATGATCTCGACTAGGGTCTTGGCCATGACGACCATGCCGTTCTCGACTTGGACCTCAATCAGGGGTAGCCGTGAGAAGAGAGGGGAGATGACAATTGAAAGGTTACGCTAGCGTCCTGGCCATCATCCGTGGCCGATTGCGGAACAAAATTTTTCTGATGATTTAAACTTGGCGCTAGAATAACCCTAAACTGGATCTACCATAAACCTAACTAGCAACTAAAGAAGCTATCTACTATGAAAAGAATTTAAACCAAGAGGCTCAAGTCCTTCGGGTCTTCACTACTCTCCTTTAGCACGCTCCTTGTGGCTTCCATGATCGAGCTTGATCGATGGCTTCCTCACGTCAAAAGATGATCCTCCCGAGAGTGTCTATTTTGAGCTCCTACCTTTATACTAAGGTAACTAGGTTACTTAGTATGCTAATCTAAGTAGCCTAGAGGATGTAGAGAGATGATGGATTGTTTTGTCTCAAGAATCCTAGGTTTCTTAACACATGAGACTATTAGGGTTTGAGGTAGAAGAAGAGAAGCTTGGAGGAGATGAGAGTGTTGTAGAGAGCAACACAAGAATAATAGAATGAAGAATGGCTAAGGCTTGTGACTAATAAAGCAAGCATCCCAAAAATAATAATAAAAAAACATCTTTACCACAAAATATCTAGATATTTTCTACAAAATATCTAGATGCCACCCTACCTCAATAGTAACCCATGACTCACTAAGTGAGTCAACAGGTAGCCATTCTTCACTTAATAAAAGTCAACACCTCATACCTCCACCTCATTTAACATTTAATCAAAAAGATTAAATAACAAATAAGGCGTTTTCTTCTAGAAGCATTCTTGTCAAAAATTACAAGAATGCCCCTCATCCGTATATACATACCCGTATCCATATTCCGAAAAATATGAATACAAAAAAGACGAAAATAATCCAACAATATAATGATAGGATCCTGTTTAAACCAAAGCCCAATAGTATTATCCGTCCGAACATCATACGTGCACAAGTACACGTATGTGATCGAACCCTGCCGTAAAACCATACGGCCTTTACAACGTTTCGCCCGAAGCAGAGAAACCCTTTGTGTGGGACTCTAAAGACTCGACAGTACGCCGGCAGTGCGTTACTTGATAAATCCATAATCACAAGCACGTCGGCGGTACTAGCTGTACGTAACGGCTACCCGTGACAATATCGAAAAGGAAAGCCGACGAGCAAACTCATCCGGACACCTACTGAGCCTATCCGTGACAATATCCGTACAGTCCGGTCTCTTCGTTTAAGAGTATCGCATACCGGATATAGGGGGTGGTAATCGTCAAACCCTAATAACCCGATAATTCGTGCTGATGCGACTCAGGACCAATCCGGGAAACTACTGATCAACTTATCAATAAATCCCAACTGCCTTGGCCAAAGTCTTATGGTCCTGACCAATCGAACACAATGCGATATCAACTCTCAATACCTGGAGAGACGTATCCTTGACAAGCACTCACTGCCTCCATGTGGCTCGAGACTGTACCCAACCAAAACCTGTTTGCACGACTCAGTAGAGCCGTGGTAGGGTAGGGATCAAAGCACAGTGGGAACTCACACGAGACAAATGACGATCTCAGGTCCAAAGACTAACCTGTACACATGTCACAAGAGAACCGCTATCTGACGATAGGTATAATACTATTTAGAGGTTCTAAGCGAGTCCGTCCAGTGTACTCACCCCCAGCAAGCATCCGCATACAATCTTAGGTGATCACACCAATGGTTGTGGGACCAACCACCGCCCCTCGTCGGGATTTAGAAATGTACACGCAAGTATACTCTGGAGTATCGATGCCCGATCTCGATACTCCTGCGACTTGGGACATTTAAGGATGTACTTATAGACTACCCAGCTCTCACATGTATGATCGCCATCACAACGCAGGTAGTCAAGCAAGATCCTATGGGCTTTATCAATATGTAACCGCAATATGTAATGTGTATAACATATGCCATGTCAAGATAAAGTCAAACCATAATAGTATACTACTATATCAAGTCTTTATCAATATGTGCAAACTGGATAAAGTATCAATAAAAACAAATACACATATCCTGATAAAGCCAACTGAAATAATATACTATATAACTGAGCAAGATCGTCATGTACATACATATCCCCAGCATCCACATATATACATATACAATAATGACCTTAGGGCATATATATCCAACAATCTCCCACTTGCACTAAAGGCCAGTTATTGGCGTACCGAATACCCAACGTCTCCTCTAAGGCCAGCTGCTGGCGTACTGCATACCCAACATCTCAAAAAGTTGCTCGAACTGCGCTTGAGGGAGGGCCTTTGTAAATGGTTCCTCCGTATTCTCTTTTGTATCCACTCTCCGGACATCGATCTTCTGGCGATCTACGATCTTCCTGATCAGGTGATATCGCCTTAAGATGTGTGTGGATTTCTGATGGGACCGTTGTTCCTTCGCTAAAGCTATAGCCCCATTATTATCGCAATACGAAGGTATCGGATCAACAATGGACGGAACTACCTGAAGTTTTTCAGTAATGAACTTCTTTATCCAGACCGCTTCTTTTGCGGCATCGCTCGCAGCAATGTATTCAGCCTCCATCGTCGAGTCTGCGACGGTATCCTGTTTGGAACTTCTCCAACACACCGTCCCTCTGTTGAGGGTAAACACAAAATCCGAGACAGACTTGCTGCTATCCTTGTCACTCTAGAAGCTTGAATCGGTAAAGGACTCGACCTTGGGGTCTCTATTACCGAAAACCAAGAACATCTCTTTAGCCCTTCTCAGGTATTTGAGAATGTTCTTCACTGCTGTCCAGTGGTTCTCACTTGAGTTCGACTGATACCGGCTCACCACGCTTAGCACGTAAGCTACATCTGGTCTTGTACATAGCATCGCATACATTATAGATCCTACCGCCGAAGCGTAGGGTATAGTGCTCATGCGAATCCTCTCCTCATCAGTCCTGGGAGACATTTCCTTGGAGATGGTGATTCCGTGCAATGCGGGTATGTTACCGCGCTTGGAATCTTCCATAATAAATCGCTTTAGTACGGTCTCTATTTACCTGAACTGTGAAAGTCCCAGTAATCTCTTGGATCTATCTCTATAGATCCTGATCCCCAGAATATATGAGGCATCACCCATGTTCTTTATGGAGAACCTTTGTGATAAGAACATCTTGACCGATTGTAGCATAGGAATATCATTTCCTATCAAAAGAATGTTGTTCACGTACAAGGCTAGGAATACGACAGTTCGTCCTACAATTTTGTTATAAATACATGGCTCATCCTCGTTCTTGATGAGGTCAAATTCCTTGACTGTTTCATCAAAACAGATGTTCCAGCTCCGCGATGCCCGCATTAATCCATAAATGGATTTAAGCAACTTGCATACCTTTCTACTGCTCCCATTGTCTACAAAACCTTCTGGCTGATCCATATAAACGCACTCTTCCAAACTTCTGTTCAGAAAAGTCGTTTTTACGACTATCTGCCAGATTTCATAGTCATGGAAGGCAACAATGGCAAGTAGGATCCGAATGGATTTGAGCATAGCTATTGGAGAAAAAGTTTCGTCATAGTCCAATCCTGGTCTTTGACGAAAACTTTTTGCAACAAGTCTAGCCTTATAGGGTTCCATCTGCCCATCTACACCAATTTTCCTTTTGTAGATCCATTTGCATCTAACGGGTTTTACCCCAGGTGGAGCAACTTCCAAGGTCCACACTTTATTGGTGTACATGGACTCCATTCGGATTGCATATCATCCAGCTATTTATCAGAGTCCCTACTGATAATGGCCTGCCTGAAACTAGTAGGATCATTTTCTAACAAGATGCAATCCTCTCGATCCCCGTTTATGAGAAAACCGCAGTATCTCTCGGACAGATGAGAAATCCTACTAGATCTGCGGAGTGACTGAGGTTCGTCGGGTATTACTGAATTTAGCGGTTCCACTAAATCTTCAGTTATAGTTTGTGTTTCTGGAACTGCATCCAGTTTTACCATGCTCTCACTAGTTTCTTTTGCAAGAAACTGCCATTCCAAAAATTTGGCATTTATAGAAGAAATAATCCTTTGTTCTTCTGCGTGGTAGAAAAGATACCCATTAGAATTCTTTGGGTATCCCACAAACTTACACAAAACTGATCGTGTCTCGAGTTTGTCTGGGTTCTGCTTTTTGACTTAAGCAGGGAAACCCCAAATCTTAACACGTTTAAGGTACAAACTCTTACCATTCCATATTTCATACGGAGTTTTAGGCACGGATTTTGATGGAACTTGATTCAAAAGATGTGCCGCTGTCTGTAGCGCATATCCCCAGAATGAAAGAGGCAACTCAACATTACTCATCATGGAGCGAACCATATCCAATAGGGTACGGTTCCTCCGCTCCGATGCACTGTTGTGTTGTGGTGTATACGGAGGAGTAAGCTGTAAGAGAATACCGTTCTCTTTTAGACAGTCCCCGAATTCCGTACTCAAGTACTCCCATCCTCTATCAGATCGGAGGATCTTAATACTTTTGCCGATCTGGTTCTCTACTTCGTTCTTATATTCTTTGAATTTCTTAAAAGTTTCAGATTTGTGTTTCATAAGATACATATATCCGAACCTAGAGAGATCGTCAGTGAATATGATGAAGTACGGGAACCCACTCCGTGCATGTATAGACATTGGACCAATTGCATCACTGCGTATGAGTTCCAAGAGCTCTCCCGTTCTTTCTCCGTGTCCGGTGAACAGAGGTTTGGTCATCTTTCCCTTGAGACAAGACTGACAAGTTTCATAAGATGAAAATTCAAACGTATCCAAATATCCATCCTTATGTAATTTACTCGGTCTTTTCTCTCTGATATGACCAAGTTTACAATGCCATAAGTAGGATTCGTTCGTATCTGAACTCTTCCTCTTGCGTGTGTTTTGTACATTGAAAACCGTGTTTTGATTTAGAACATAGATACCATTACACAGTGTACCTTCTGCAACCAATACCTGATTAATGTAAATGTTCATGATATTTCTATCAAGAACAAACTTATATCCATCTTTATCAAGTAAAGAAACTGATATGATGTTGCAAACCATGGAAGGTACATAGTAGCAATTGTTCAAAATCATAGTATTGCCTTTTGGCAATACAAGATGATATTCACCGACGGCAGCAACATCAACTTGTACTCCGTTCCCTACTCCGAGGGACATATCATCAGGTCCAACTATCATATTTTTTCTCTGTCCCTGCAATAAATTACAGATATGAGATCCTGATTCGGTATCTAGTACCCAGAAGGTAGGACTGACCGAAAAATAGTTCTCAATAACAAAAACACCTGAAGGAGACGCAATAGTATGTTTCTTCATTGGGGTCATCAAGAAATTCATGCAATCCTCTTTCCCTTGCTCATACTCATGACAGCTGTCATAGTTTGGAGCCGAACCGACGTTCCCCAGCCTCGAATAAAAATTCGGATCGGTCAAGCGATACAATTTATTATCTTGATTAGGGCGTGAAATGGTTGCTACCTGGAGAAAGAGAAAAGAAACACTTAGCGTGCGCTCTAGCAAGATTAGTTTGGTTATTAGTTTGTTTATTCAGGATGACTCCTACCGTTTCCTCAAATTTTTCTTCAAATCTTAAAAGAACTAGTCAGGATTAATCGCACGTCACAATACTTGCTTAACCTTTTCAGCCATGTTAGTGTTGGTACTTCGAGGGAGGTTTTCCAACGTTTTCGTGATGTTCCTTAATTATATAATCTATTTTCCTTGGAGACGTAGCCACTCTAACACCGTTCTAGACACCTACTTGGTTTATAGCATTGATTATTAAGTGAAATAATCTCCCGAGAGTAATCCTACTTATCAGTGGGATCGAGATCCAACTATCATTGTGTGATGATCTAGATGGAATCCACTCTAGTCACCACACTCCAGAAGGTATGCTAAATCTGCAAGTTTCCTGTATGTTTTAAACTCCTGATGTGGTTTTTGTCCCCAACGACTTATGACTTTGACACAGTCAACATGTCATAATTCGCTAGCCAAATTCAACCCGTCATTGTCCTGGATTGCATTAGACCCACCCGCATGACCTTTGACACAGTCAAAATGGTCATACGACTGTCTTAACCAATCGCATAATATGCCACACACAAGTATTTCTCAGCTACCGTACACTACGCCTTGACACAGTCAACATACGCAACACGAATACTAAGCAACACTTGAAAGAAATGACGGAGGGCTACGACTGGGTTTTTGGCGAAAAACTCGTCAACGTAATGAACTTGATATCGTTGAAGGAACCTGAGCAGTTTTGAAAAGGAGTGGTTTTGGCTCCGCTTTTGAAAATTTCTGGTTTTGAAGAAAACCGAGTAATCTATAGTATAGACTTTTGCTCAAGAGGTCACTCCCTGTGAAGGGATCTCGGCTCTTGCTTCCTGGAATGAGGTGCTGGATATTCACAACCGAACACCACTATGCAAAGTGAAAGAATATTACTACAGTTTCTCGAAATTTGTTCCAACAACATCATTTTAGGTTTCTTTTCTTGCATTAATCAAAATTAATGCGGTCCCATCAATTAACCTATCACACCAGTAAAGAACGAAAATATAATACGTTTATGCCATCCGTATTCGCCACCGGGCCCCGTCATCACCCGTTAGGTTACTTAACTAACGACAGAGCGGGGGCTGGACTAGCGCGGGTGCAAAACATATACATCTTCTAGTATTTATATAAATATATAACATTCGTCCCAGACATGATATAATTAACATCACAGAATCTCAGCAAGCAACACATAATGGTGGATAATTTTGGATTCTCGGGTTTCATTTGAGCCGCAAATAAAACCCGACGTTCCCGGTCGTGTGGATAGCCTGTGCAATGAAACCTGGACCCTACCAGCGTGGCAAGTTACCCGCCAATCCCAGAAGTGAGGCAACCCCAATCAACTAAGTGAATGGGCCATCCAGCACTCCACGGGATCCGGTAACTTGAGCGCCCCTTCGTGGGTCATCCTATACCCCCTACGAGTGCGGCGAATAGCCCGCCAATTCGAGAGTGAAGCCCCGTCCGTCTCAACGTCATGAGATGCGGGCTTGTTGCCTTCTAGAACTCGGCTATTCATGCACTCCACCGTAGGGTAATCCTAGTACAGAAGAAAAAAAAAGTACAATGGTGACATCTATCTCAATCCGGTCGTGCCTCAAACAAATAATATACAACATGGCTGTGACGGCAGTCCACATGTCGGATGCTCGCCCTGCAATAACAAATGTACAAATGAATCTTAACTGTACTAATATCATTGCACCATCAAGCTATCCACCACGACAATCCAACCACAACCACAGCACAAACACAAAACATCAACGTGAATGTCATGTTCGCAAACCCGTCTAAAGGAACATATAGCAGTTAGACGAGTTATACCGCTTTAATGACATTCACGGTCGCAGATAGAAGTGAATGTACTGAAAACTATTAAACAATGTTAATATTAACGACTTCGAAATACTCCGTATTGCCCCAATACTAAAGATAACAGAATATCCAACCAGGGCAAAATCAAACATATCCTGAAACCCTAAATCCAAGTGATATAGAGCACCAAACAAAAACGAACAATATTCACCATAAGAAAACCGGCCAGGCCGGCCCAAACTCATATCTCGCCGGCCATTTTGAAAAATTATTACTTCGTTTTTCTCTGGTATTCTAGTTGTCACACAAGTAGTCTTCTGCAATTGTTTTAAAATTTTTTTTGAAGACTTATAAAAATTGACAGAAACTTGAAAATAGGATTTTGTATTTCGGAGTTGTTTCGGTTTCGTTACTTTAACATTGTTTAAAACTACTAGTGTAGGTTTTATGGGCTGTCTCTGATACCATGAAAGGTTACACTAGCGTCCTGGCCATCATCCGTGGCCGATTGCGGAACAAAATTTTTCTAACGATTTAAACTTGGCGCTAGAATAACCCTAAGCCGGATCTACCATAAACCTAACTAGCAACTAAAGAAGCTATCTACTATGAAAAGAGTTTATACCAAGAGGCTCAAGTCCTTCGGGTCATCACTCCTCTCCTTTAGCACGCTCCTTGTGGCCTCCATGATCGAGCTTGATCGATGGCTTCCTCACGTCAAAAGATGATCCACCCGAGAGTGTCTATTTTGAGCTCCTACCTTTATACTAAGGTAACTAGGTTACTTAGTATGCTAATCTAAGTAGCCTAGAGGATGTAGAGAGATGATGGATTGTTTTGTCTCAAGAATCCTAGGTTTCTCAACACATGAGACTATTAGGGTTTGAGGTAGAAGAAGAGAAGCTTGGAGGAGACGAGAGTGTTGTAGAGAGCAACACAAGAATAATAGAATGAAGAATGGCCAAGGCTTGTGACTAATAAAGCAAGCATCCCAAAAATAATAATAAAAAAACATCTTCACCACAAAATATCTAGATATTTTCTACAAAATATCTAGATGCCATCCTGCCTCAATAGTAACCCATGACTCACTTAAGTGAGTCAACAAGTAGCCATTCTTCACTTAATAAAAGTCAACATCTCATACCTCCACCTCATTTAACATTTAATCAAAAAGATTAAATAACAAATAAGGCGTCTTCTTCTAAAATCATTCTTGTCAAAAATTACAAGAATGCCCCTCATCCGTATATACATACCCGTATCCGTATTCCGAAAAATATGAATACAAAAAAGACGAAAATAATCCAACAATATAATGCTAGGATCCGGCTTAAACCAAAGCCCAATAGTATTATCCGTCCGAACATCATACGTGCACAAGTACACGTATGTGATCGAACTCTGCCGTAAAACTATACGGCCTCTACAACGTTTCGCCCGAAGCAGAGAAACCCTCCGTGTGAGACTCTAAAGACTCGACAGTACGCCGGCAGTGCGTTACTTGATAAATCCATAATCACAAGCACGTCAGCGGCACTAGTTGTACGTAACGGCTACCTGGGTACCTGTCAAAAAGGAAAGCCGACGAGCAAACTCATCCGGATCTCTACTGAGCCTATCCGTGATAATATCCGTACAGTCCGGTCTCTTTGTCTAAGAGTATCGCATACCGGATCTAGGGGGTGGTAATCATCAGACCCTAATAACCCGATAATTCGTGCTGATGCGGCTCAGGACCAATCCGGGAAACTACTGATCAACCTATCAGTAAATCCCAACTGCCTTGGCCAAGGTCTTATGGTCCTAGCCAATCGAACACAGTGCGATATCAACTCCCAATACCTGGAGAGACGAATTCCTGACAATCACTCACTGCCTCCATGTGGCTCGGGATTGTACCCAACCAAAACCTGTTTGCACGACTCAGTAGAGCCGTGATAGGGTAGGGATCAAAGCACAGTGGGAACTCACACGAGACAAATGGCGATCTCCGGTCCAAAGACTAACCTGTACACATGTCACAAGAGAACCGCTATCTGACGATAGGTATAATACCATTTAGAGGTTCTCAGCGAGTCCGTCCAGTGTACTCACCCCCATTGAGCACCCGTATACAATCTTAGGTGATCACACCAATGGTTGTGGGACTAACCACCGCCTCTCGTTGGGGTCTAGAAATGTACACGCAAGTCTACTCTGGAGTATCGATGCCCGATCTCGATACTCCTGCGACTTGGGACATTTAAGAATGTGCTTATAAACTACCCAGCTCTTACAAGTATGATCGCCATCACGACGCAGGTAGTCAAGCAAGATCCTATGGGCTTTATCAACATGTAACCGCAATATGCAATAACGTGTATAACATATGCTATGTTAAGATAAAGTCAAACCATAATAGTATATTACTATATCAAGTTTTTATCAATATATGCAAACTGGATAACACATCAATAAAAATAAATACACATATCCTGATAAAGCCAACTGAAATAATATACTATATAACTGAGCGAGATCGTCCTGTACATACATATCCCCAGCATCCACATGTATATATATACAATAATGGTCTTTAGGGCATATATATCCAACAACAATGATGGCGATCGACGACGATGGAGATGGGTCCTCGGTTGTCGGGGCTCGTAAGGAAGAAGATGATGGTGCACACGAGAGAGATGAGAAGAGAATAAGTAGCTAGGGTTAGGATTAGGGTTTTAATCGCGTTTAGTCATAGGTTTATATAGAGATTGGGTCGGTTACGAGAGAAAAGATTCGTGCAAGATTTCAGGATCACGATCAGAATTGAGTTGAGCCGTCTCAACAAGACAGAGAATAAATATCATTTACCAGGCATAATATGAGCCGTCTTAAGGTAGACTTGAGCCGTCTCAAGGAGCGGTTGAGCCGTCTCAATAAGATCATGAACCGTCTCAACGAGATAGAGAAGAAAGACAATTCTCTGGACCCATGAGTCGGCTCAAGGTGGTCACAAGCCGTCTCATGCAAGCAGAGAAGAATTGTTATCCAGAAGGACTTGGGAACCGTCTCAAGCATATGTTGAGCTGGCTCAAACTGATTTTTGAGCCGACATTGGATCTGATATGGCACTTAACATATTCCATGAACACAAAATTAAAGAAATATGTTCAAATACTCATTTCATGGTATTTCTAGATAAATGGTGTTACATCCTATCCACATTACAACAAATTTTATCCTCAAAATTTGAAAGAATGAAAAATACAAGAATCAAGTAAACAAATGAGGGTACTTCTGACGGATCTCGTCTTCATGCTCCTAATTGATGTGAAATGTTGTATCTTTTATTGTTTTAATTACCGCAATTGCTAGCCGCGACGAGTACGGGTCGTTCACAGGAAAAATATAATTTTATTTCTAATGTTTTAGATGAGTTGATTCAAAAAAAAGTTGGTTTTGTTTTTATTCTAAGATTTATATAACAATGAGAAAATGACTTATTAGGGATTTAGGATTAGGGAGTTAAGAGATGGTGATTTAAATAATAAATCTTTTTATCTTTTAATTATTTATTGCTAAAGGAATATGAATGAATATGGATTAGGGTATTTAGAAGGGTACTAGGGATTCCCCCTACCGACCCTGTCCTTCCATTTATCCCTATTAAACTCAAGCCTTCAATAAAACAAATATTAACTCACTCTTAAATCGGGGTCGCAACTATCATGAATTTGTAGTGCGTCCAGATAAGAGGGTTAATACTTGGTTGGAGTTATAACAATCAAAATATAAAAAGAACATGATGGATTTACCATCCCTCATACTCCTCTTTCCTACAACCCTAACAAGCGAGAATTTACTCGCTCATTATTATAAGAAGAAAATGAAAAAGAAAGATGGAAGAATGATTACGATATGCTAACTACTAAGGCTCTCACTATAGCGAGGAACAACCTTTGAGTGTCATCGCATACAAATAGTTAAATCAGAAAAAGGAGGGGAAAAGAGTTTTATTTTAATCGGAGAAACTAGCTGCTAGATCTCTCACGATACGAGGAGATTATTTTAGCATCATGGTTTCAAAAATCATTTAGAAAGGGGAAGGAAAGAAGTCATAGAAAACAAAAAAAAAAAGAATTGCAAAATTAATCAAAGTGCAGGCAAAAGTGAAGTGCAAGGAATTTAAATTGCGAGATAAGAGAAGACAAATAGAAAATTTACTCTACCTTTTATTCATCAAAGCTTGAAACTTCATTACAATTTTTATGGCCAAGAATTTTGAAGAGGAAGCTAATTCTAAACAAAATAAACCCTAAACATGAAAACCCTAAATGCCTCTCTGTTGGGTGCTCTCGGTGCTATTTATAGGCCTTGAAATTTGAAACCCTAGCGTCGAAGTCGCTGTACATGAAAAGACAACTACCCACGAAACCCTAACTTGTGCGGCGCTTGAATGACTGCGGATCCGCTGTCTTTTGGTGCTTTTGGCGACGGTTCTGCGGTCGTTTGGGCTTCCAAACTTTTTGTGTTGTGTTCTGTTATTTTAGATGATTTTTGAACACAATTTCTTGAATTTGCTGACACTGAAATTTGCAGGGTTGACTTTGACTTTTAACTGGATCGGTCCGGTTTTGCCTATAAAGTCTGTCATTCGCTCCAAACCCGTTTCTTGCACTTATGTAGCAAACTCGGATTAAAAGCACCATTTTCATAGGCAATATTATAAAGAATGGATGTTATTAAAATGCAATTTTACAATGTAAACAAATACCCTCAAACTTATCTTTTGCTCGTCCTGAGCGAACTGTTTAGTTTAAAGAATAAGAAAATCTTAGCTCACTTTCATAGGCATCACGATTGCACTTAAGCTTGTGCAACAAGCTGTTAAACCTCTAGGCGTCCATAATTGGAGGAGTGTTGTCTTCTGAGGGTTTTCAACGGATTACACCCACAAAATCCCGTCATGCTAGTTCTTGGTTAAGCTCAACTCTAGTCCTAATGTGTAGTATCTAAGTTAGAAATTCTATCATTCCTAAGTTAGAAGCTATCAACCCATGTTTTTCACGCCTCACTTTTCATTTTAACTTAAGCTCATATATGTCTTCTATGCGCTTGTGCAGATAGTGTCGTTTTGTTTCAAAATTTTTGATTGAAAGTTTTCATGCCTTCAATAAAAACCAGGAACAAGTTTCAAAAGTATCTCACGAGCTTATAAAGTCCCAAGTTTCCTTGAGTTTTCATTCTACAGCTTAGTCTCAAATGTGGAATTTTTATCGTCTTTGGCAAAGACTTGGTCTTATTCTTCACTCCACTTCTCACCTGTTTTCGTTCATACACATCTTTGTGAACGTGTAATAGTCTTTATCTTGTAACTTCAATCCCCGTTAAATTCTCTTTTAAAGTTTTATATCTTGTATTTGAAATTCGTTCTTAACCAAGATTATTCTCTTTCAAAGAACCGCGAGAACTTTTAACTTGGAGAGAACACTTGCTTGGCTTGTTTTATTAGGCTTTCAAGGTTTCTTAACGAGCTTTGGGTCAATGACTCCCAAACCAGATGGTTTTAGGGTATTAGGTATAAAGAAACCCCAAGGACTTAATTGCCCAAGTCACCAAGGCCACAAAACGACTTAATTTATTCATGAGAATTCATAGAAAGAAAACCAATGGAGATACTTTGGGTTATGCTTTTCATCCCAAAATTAAAGACGTGTATGTGTGGAAAAGGTGCATAATCACTCCAATCAAGCTCATGATGTGTTATTTTTCGGACTTGGTTCTCATAAAAGATTCAATACTTTCCCTTCATATTAACCTTGCTCATGAATCATGCTCAAAGTTGCTTATTTCCAAACAAGCTTGTTTGATCTTAAGAAAATTTGTAAAGTTTTAATTTAGACATATCAAACTCGTCATCTAGTTCTCAAAACACTACGACACGTGTAGTGCAATGTAAAGACATATATTTGCTACAGCGAAACTCAAGGAGGGTTATTTTTCGGGTTTTCAACTTCTAATGCTAGAATTTAGTTACTTCTAACCTATCAATCTGAACTGTTGGATTTTGAATCTGTTGGATTAAAAGTTTATCACTAGCTAACTTGACAACATGTATATTTTTTTTTGTATTTTTTGTATTTTTTTTATTATTTTGTTATTTTTAGTGCAGTACAAAATGATACAAACCTTCCCTAAATCTGTTTGTAGCAGTGTCCTCACTGATGCTGTCGTTCGAGCTCAATAACCTGAAGACTTGGGTGGAGAATGATGGGGGCAATAGTTAGTCAAATGGAAAGCCTCCCCCAAACTTGTTCGAAGCACACATTTTTTGGAAGTAACTACTAATATACACACTCTCATTCTTAGTTGAAACAGTGTTGCCACCGTTTATGGCTGGAAAACCGAAGCATGGAGAAGCGAAGGAAAGTCAGTTGTGATAAAGCGGCTCCCGTAAGAACATGAGCTCCTTCGATGGGTCAACGGAAAAATACGGTTTTAATCTATGTCCATTTACTTTGAAAAAGGAACCGTCTTTAGGATTTTCTACATCCACCGTACCGTGCGGATATACGTACCGCACCACAAAAGGTCCCATTCAACGAGATCTCAGCTTACCCGGATGAAGATAGAGACATGTATCGTAAAGAAGTTGTCCCGGTGTGAATGTCTTTCGCAAAAGGTGTTGTCATGAAACACCTTTGTCCGGTTCTTTACCATAACCGCGTTATCGTAGGCTTCATCACGAAGCTCATTCAGCTCGTTTAATTGCAGCTTCCGATAGCTGCCCGCTTGGTCAAGATCGAAGTTAAGCTCTTTAATTGCCCACACCGTCCTATGTTCGATCTCTACTGGGAGGTGGCAAGCCTTCCCAAACACAAGCCGATAAGGAGACATGCCAACGTCAGTCTGATATGTAGTACAAAATGCCCAAAGAGCATCAGTCAGTTTAGAAGACCAATCTTTACGGTTCTTAGAAACCGTTTTCTCCAAGATTTGCTTGATTTGTCGATTGGAGAGCTCGGCTTGCCTGCTCGTTTGGGGATAGGGCGTAGAAAGCTTGTGGTTGATTGAATATTTCTGCATCAAAGCCTCGAAAGACCGATTGCAGAAATGCGTCCCATTGTCGCTAATGATAGTGCGATGGTGCCCGAACCGAGAAAAGATATTTTCTTTAAGGAACTTAACGACAACTTTATTGTCATTAGTATGGCTCGGTATTGCTTCAATCCATTTAGAGACATAATCAACTGCTAAGAGAATGTATAAGTTCCCAAAAGAGTTGGGAAACGGGCCCATGAAATCAATTCCCCACACATCAAATATCTCAACAACCAAAATTGGTTGGAGCGACATCTCGTTCCTCCGTGAAATCCGGCCCATGTGCTGACACCGTGAACAAGTTTTGCAATTATCATGTGCATCTTTGAATAATGTTGGCCGATAAAAGCCGCATTGCAAAACTTATTCCGCAGTTTTTCTTGGACCAAAGTGACCGCCACGTGCTTGATCATGGCAGAAGGACCACACTCTTGAACTCATTATTAGGGACACACCGGTGAATGATTTGATCGGGACAATACTTGAACAAATAAGATTCGTCCCAGTAAAAGTGTTTTATCTGAGATAAAAATCTGTGATTGTCTTGATTTGACCATTCACTGGGTAGAAGTCCCGTTGCTAAATAGTTCAATATCAACGAACCAAGGTTCGCAAGATAGGATCAAGAAATGCTCGTCCGGAAAAGAGTCGTTTATTGGCAAGGTCAACGTTAGCGAAGAACGAAGTCGTGAAAGATGGTCGGCTACGACGTTTTCACATCTACTTTTGTCCATTATGACAAGGTCAAATTCTTGCAACAAGAGGATCCAGCGTATTAGCCTGGATTTAGCATCCTTCTTTACGAAAAGACGTTTTAAGGCGGAATGATTGGTGTAGACTATGACTGGTGAGCCAATTAGGTAGGGCTTGAATTTTTCTAATGTAAAGACAACTGTCAAGAGTTCCTTCTCGGTGGTTGTATAGTTCATTTGGGCATCATTAAAGGTCCTACTCGCATAATAAATGACATGCGGTATCTTATCGATGTGCTGTCCTAAGACACACCGATAGTAAAGTCGGATGCATCACACATAAGCTCAAAAGGGTGGTTCCAGTCTGCAGATGATAGAACGAGGGCGGTACTGAGGGAACGTTTAAGCGATTCAAAAGCAGCCCCACAATCCGAACAGAAGTGAAAAGTTGTATTCTTGGCTAAGAGAAGCGTCAAGGATTTAGTAATCTTACTAAAGTTCTTGATGAACCGTCTATAAAAACCGGCATGGCCAAGAAAGGATCGTATATTTTTGACGAATTTGGGAGGAGGTTGGAAACGACATCTATTTTAGTTTTGTCAACCTCAATGCCATTTCGTGAGATCATATTCCCATAATACCTTCTTAAACCATGAAATGACATTTTTCCCAATTCAAAATTAGATTGTTGTCATTACAACGGGTAAGAACATCGTCAAGATGACGTAAGCATTCCTCGAAGGAATCTCCAAAGATGGAGAAATCGTCCATGAATATCTCTAGAAAATTCTTGACCATGTTAGAGAATATCCTTATGATACACCGCTGAAATATAGCGGGAGTATTGCATAACCTAAAAGGCATGCATTTATAAGCGTAAGTGCCGAAAGGACAAGTAAAAGTTGTCTTATCTTGATCTTTATCGGCGATGCGAACCTGGTTATAGCCCGAGTAACCGTCCAAGAAATAGTAGAACCTATGCCCAGCCAAGCGTTCTAACATCTGGTCAATGAAAGGTAGAGAGAAGTGATCTTTCCTCGCCGCTGTATTGAGTTTTCTATAATTAATACATACCCGCCATCCGGTTTGGTTGTGAGTCGGAATCAACTCATTTGCCTCATTAGTTATGACCGTGATGCCATACTTTTTAGGGACAACGTGAATAGGACTCACCCATTGGCTATCAGATATTAGGTAAATGATACCACTATCTAAGCATTTGACGATTTCCTTTTCACCGCCTCCTTCATGACGGGATTCAACCGTCTTTGTGGGTCACGGGCTCGTTTGACATCATTCATCATATGCATATGATGTTCAACAATTAAGGGACTAATCTCTTTAATGTTCACCATTGTCCAACTGAAAACTTGCCGATTTGATTTCAAGACAGACAGAAGGGTTTTCTCTTGCTCTAAGGCTAGAGAAACTGAGATGATGAAGGGCAAGGCTTCATTCTCCCCTAAGTATGCATATTTAAAATGAGACGACAACGGCTTGAGTTCAAATGTTGGCGGAGAGATGATAGAAAGTAGGGTAAAAGGTCGATGCTCGAACTCGACGGACTCTATGAGGGGTTCATATCTAGCGTAAGACTCGGACAACTTAACTAACTCATCCGAAAAGAAAGGATTCGAACTCAGGGAGTGACTCATTGACAGAAGGGTTCTATGAATCAAGATCATCAAGGAAGGTGAACCCTTTGTATTTCCTATTCGTGTAAGAAGCGGCGGGGTCGAACAATAACGCACTAGTAGCGTCGAGATCATTGTCGTAGAACAAAAACTTCTCGAATTCACAACTGTCGGGAGCTATCTCATGGACGGAACAAATATCTATCATATGAGCAGAAGGTTCGGAGATTTGACTTCCCAAGCTGAAAATGTGAAGTTCAATTGTCATTTTCCCAAAAGATAGGTTCATGGAACCGTTTCGACAATTGATCATCGCATTTGAGGTTGCGAGAAATGGTCGACCAAGAATCACCGGAATTTAGTTCCGTGGATTCGCCAAAGACCGTGTATCTAAAACTATGAAGTCCACATGGAATATAAATTCCCCGACTTTAATCAACACGTCCTCTAGCTCATCCCTAGGGTGGGTGATAGATCGATCGACCATTTGGAGGTTACAGTGCGTGGGTTTCAACTCACATATACCTAGTTGCTCATAAACAGAAAATGGGAGCAAGTTAACACTAGCACCAAGGTCGAGAAGAGCGTGTTTGATATTTTTACCTCCAATAGTTATAGAAATTGTAGGACAACAGGGGTCCTTATGTTTCTTGGGCAAATTTTGGGTAAGAGCATCATTCACAATACTCGCTAAGAAAACTTTTTTAGATACTTGAGTTTTTCTTTTATTAGTGCACAAGTCCTTAATAATTTTTGCATAGGACGGCACTTGTCGGATATCATCTAAAAGAGGAATATTAATGTTAACTCGTTTGAACATTTCCACAACCTTCTCCATTTGTGGACTTAGTTTGTTGGGCCTCAACCGGTTTGGAAAATGTGCTTTATTAAAAGGGGTTGGGTCCAACACTTGGAGTGAAGCTTGTGAAGATGGAATGGATCCCAAAACTGAAGTTGGGGTAGCATGAGAAGGAATCCATTCAAGGAAGTGGACGTAGAGTTCGAGCTAGCGGAGAACGGAGAATGAGCTTGGAAGAAGATTGGTTAGAAGAAGTAGCAGCCGTGATGTCATCATTGTCATCAACTTGTTCTCCAACGTGAATGTTCAGCATTCTTCCCGATCTCAACGTAGTTACAGCACCCACATTATAATTTTGTTGGTTAAGAATAGCGTTAGCGTTTTGTGGGTGGCCGGGATTTGGTAGAGATTGAGATGGAAATTTCCCTTTATCTCTTTCACTTATTGCTGTGTTCAACTGTGCAATTTGTGCCTCGATAGATTTGATGTTTTCACCGTGGGATGCAATGTGTTGTACTAATGATTGGATAGAAAAAGTTAGACTGGCCGACGTTTGCGCAGATTGTTTAATGAAGGCTTCTAAGCTTCTCTTGAGTGCAGAAACTTTGTCGGTGCCGGTAGGAGAAACATTGTTTTGTGGTTGGAAAGAATTGTTATAAGGAGCAAAGTTGGCCGGATTTTGGAATGGTTGCGATTGAAAGAGCTGTTGAATTTGTTGTTGTGGTGGTTGTGGTTGTTGTGGAGGAAGCCTTTGGTAGTTTTGATTTTGGAACTGGTTTTGGTTGAGTTTGGTTTTGGTTCCAAACAAAATTAGGATGGTTCCTCCATCCCGAGTTATATGAGGAAGAATAGAGATCGTTTCTAGGTTGTTACTGAAAAGCAGCATTAGTTTGTTCTTGACCTTGAGACGGAGGATTCAAAGGACATTCTTCAGTCAAATGTGATGGGTCAAAACAACAACCACACATGGTTTTGGGAAGGAAACTTGGTTTAGGGAGGCTGAAGAGAATTTACTCTTAATAGCTTCAAGTTTCTTTTGCATCGCAGCCATTTCGGCTTTCATTGCGATAGAAGTTTCGAGCTGATGGACACCTGCCCTAGATGAAGTAGAAGATGATGTCGTCGATCTTGTGCTCTCCTACTGTAGTGTTTGCTCGGCGAGATCTTCAAGAAATTGTCACGCCTCCTCGTCGGAGGATTTCGACATGAAATGACATTAACAAATGGTTTCTAGTATTTGTTTTGTCGCTGGATTAACGTCCTCTTACATAATTTAACTAAGTTGCCTTTTTCCGAATCTGTGATGAGGGCATTGAAAAAGGAGATCTTTGAATCTTTTAAAGCATTTCCAAACGGGTTCGGTAGGAAGTTGGGCAAACTGGTTGATCTCGCTTCTGATGCGGGCAGTCTTATGATTAGGATAGAATTTTTTAAGGAATGCCTTAACAAATTCATCCCAACTGGTGATAAAATGTTAGGAGGTGCTATAAAGCTACTTCTCCGTGAGACCGCACAAGATAAATGGGAGAATACGTAATCTCTTAGCATCCCCCGAAAGTTGGGTGGTGCTCATCATTGCACATATTTTTTGAAATTTGGTTATAAAAACGTAGGCATCCTCAGATTCAAGTCCGTGAAATTTGGACAACAAGTTGATGAAGTGGGGTTTAATTTCGAAGTTATCCCTATTGGCTGGTGGAAGAGACAGACACGTTGGAAGGGGTCTGCATGTGGGGTAGCATCGGTCTTGGAGAGCGATGCGTGGTGGCGTTTATGTGGGAGGTAGAATTTGCGCACCAAGAGGTGGTGGTATTGTAGGGTTATTTACGTTAAAACCCGGTGGAAGTCCGTCCATCTCGGGAGACGTGGTAGGCGACGGAGAAGAAGGTGAAGAAGTATCGACCTCGGAGTTGATAGCGAAAACGTGGACTAAACGGGCGTTAGAATCCTGCGTCCAACCGAACATGCACTAAGCGGGTTTAGTGCACGTGGCAGCGAATTAGAGGGTGGGGAGGAAGATTTTAAGAATGCTTTGCTTTGGCAAAAATGAAGGACGCAAGACTTGACTCAACCAATCACAAAATGCACAGTCCCTAGAGCTAGGGTCATCTAGGTCAAATCACTAGACCGCTCCTAGACTTTCAAAGGACAAGATGTAAGATAAATCCTCTATCACCTCCTTATCTTTCTTGCAGCCAGGTAAGTGGGAGGTATCGGCTATACGAATCACCGAAATAGTGGGCTTAATTGAATAAACCACTTGCCTTAAACATTACAAGAAAGATGCGGATAAGTACCGGATTACCCACGACCCTTCTCTATCCTAATTAAACACGATTGTCCTTAAAAACATGGTCTAGATATTTTTTATTAATGTACGGTGATGCGTATGCTCGTTTGTAATTTTTGGGGCTTAGGAAGGGTAATGAGCTCCCCACCTATTCTGAATTTGGGTTTCTTGCCCCTTAATATCAGTTTAAATCATACAAAGAAAAAACAAAAAAAAAAATCTAAAACACGCAAAAAAATATTTTTTTATTTTCGGCGCTGTTTGCAAAGAATCATCCAAGTAGAAACAGTTTATTAGAGCTTCAGAGAGGGTAAAAGAAAGAAAAGAAGTCACCATAAAATTTTGGAGAGGAGAAACGATAGAAGTGCCGTGCTTCCGCCGCCGATGGCACTTTTTGGCCGCGGTTCCGCCGCCTTCTTTTGGCCATGCTGCCCAATTCTTTGGCACTGAATTCCTAATCCTCTGCTCTCCTGGTTCAAGCACTTGTATTCACCGTAAGCTCACTAGATGCTCCAGATTAGCTGCACAACTCGAACAAACATCATAAATCATATCAAGATGCAGTTTAACATTTTTTATTTTATTATTATTTTTTTATGTTAGATCAACCCGATTAACAAGAAGAATAAAATTACTGTTTTCCCGGTAACGACGCCATTTGATTGATGTGAAATGTTGTATCTTTGATTCAGAAAAGGTTGGTTTTGTTTTTATTCTAAAATTTATATAATAATGAGAAAAAGGGCTTATTAGGGTTTTAGGATTAGGGAGTTAAGGTATGGTGAATAATAAATCTTTTTATCTTTTAATTATTTATTGCTAAAGGAATAGGAATGAATGTGGATTAGGGTATTAAGAGGGGTGCTAAGCATTACTCCTATTGACCCCTGTCCTTCCATTTATCCTTATTAAACTCAAGCTTCCAATAAAACAAGTATTAACTCACTCTTAAATCGGAGTCGCAACTATCATGAATTGATAGTGCGTCCAAATAGGGGGTTTAATACTTAGTTGGAGTTATAACAATCAAAATATAGAAAGAATATGAGGGATTTACCATCCCTCATACTCTCCTTTCCTACCACCATAATAAGCGAGAATTTACTTGTTCATTTTTACAAGAAAATGAAAAAGAAAGATGGAAGAATGCTTACGATATGCTAACAACTAGGGCCCTCACTATAGCGAGGGACAACCTTTGAGTGCCATCGCATACAAATAGTTGAATCGGAAAAAGGAGGTGAAAAGAGTTTTATTTTAATCGAAGAAACTAGCTATTAGATCTCTCACGATAGCGAGAAGATTCTTTGAGCATCATGGTTTCAAAAATCATTTAGAAAAGGGAAGGAAAGAAGACATAGAAAACCATAAAAAAGAATTGCAAAATTAATTAAAGTGCAGGCAAAAGTGAAGTGCAAGGAATTTAAATTGCGAGATAAGAGAAGACAAATAGAAAATTTACTCTACTTTTTATTTATCAAAACTTGATACTTCATTACAATTTTTATGGATAAGAATTTTGAAGAGGAAACTAATTCTAAACAAAATAAACCCTAAACATGAAAATCCTAGATACCTTTCTGTTGGGTGATCTCGGTGCTATTTATAGGCCATGAAATCTGAAACCCTAACGTCGAAGTCGCTGTACACGAAAAGACGAAACTGCCCATAAAACCCTAACTTGGGCGGCGCTTTAATGGCGGTGGATCCGCGGTCTTTTAATGCTTTTGGCGGCGATTCCGCGGTTAGATGAAGGGTTTGGGCTTCCAAACTTTTTGTTGCGTTATCATTATTTTAGATGATTTCCGAGCACACAATTTCTTGAATTTGCCGACGCTGAAATTTGCAGGGTTGACTGAGTTGACTTTGCCTTTTAATTGGATCGGTCCGGTTTTGCCTCTAAAGTCCGTCATTCGCTCCAAACCTGTATGTAGCAAACTTGGATTAAAAGCACCATTTTCATAGGCAATATTATAAAGAATGGATGGTATTAAAATGCAATTTTATGATGTAAACAACTCCCAAGTGGATTCCCCGCATGAGCGTCCGCCCCAAGACAGAAGGACCAAATGGATGATCCGATTCTTCAACACTTTCTCTCTGCGGTCCCTAATGGTCGTAGTTTCCTCATATGTAAGATCGGTGCACAACGTCAATTCGGAGTGATCAAGGACATGGCTGTTATCTCGAACATACTGATGTAGCTGAGAAACATGGAATACGCCGTGCATGCCAGCCAAGGAAAGAGGTAAACCAGGCGATAGGCCACCTCACCAACACGCTCCACAACTTCGAAAGGTCCGATGAATCGGAGACCGAGTTTCCCACTATTACCGAATCTAATCATCCATCGAGTTGGCGAAATCTTTAGAAATACATGATCGCCAACCTCGAACTTCAACCGTCTTATATTGGTGTCTGCCCAACTCTTTTAGCGGTCATGCGTAGCCTTGATATGGTTCCTGATCAGTAGGACCTTGTCGACTGTATGAACTATAAGCTCAGGGCCTAACAATCTCCATTTCCCCCGCATCTTCCCAGCAAAGTAGGGAACAACACTATTGTCCATTAAGCGTTTCGAATGGGGCAATCTGTAAGCTTGCCTGATAGCTGTTATTAAGAGAACTCCACTAAAATGCTGCCTCAAATTCCTGCACATCTTGGTGCTTCTCGGGTTCACCCAGCAAGATGAACTGTGCGCATCGGTCAATACCTCCTGTCGAACCTCGCCTTTCGGCACATATAACCGACCCCTATATCTCATCGATCCACTTCATGAATTAGCAAGTCTGTTCTAAGACTTATGGGTTATGGGCCCACCACGCTTCTGCTGCACGACTTTGATAAGTTGAGGCAGGTCTTCAAAACCCCTTCAATCCAGCATTTTACGCTTAAGCAGCCTCAATGCGGTTTATTAAGGATGACTATACTTAAACACTAGCTCTTATTCAAGTCAATCTCGAACTGCTGCAATCTTTTCCGGATCCACTGCTATGCCGTCTCCTGACATAACATGGCCTATATACTTCATCGAGCCAACCTCGTACTTGCTCAGCTAGGCATGGTATTTCTCTTGCCTTCACATTTGATGTACAGTTCTTAATGCTCTTCATGCTCTTCCTTGATCTTTGAAAATTTAGCATGATTTTGTCGCTACTGGACAAGATAAAGATAGCACGGTCGCTTGCCGCCTTCGCGTTCCATCGGTCGAGTAAGAAAGGATATGATAAACAAAAGGACTTGAGATGCTTCCGAACTAGAAGTTCTAAAGCCGGACTGTTGAATAGAAAATACGAACTAAGAGAGGCAAGAATGAACATGCCTGGATTTTAGAAATTCAAGAAGTCGAGAAGTGAATCGAAGAAAGGAGTCGCATTCAACGAATAGGATTTAAGGAAAGCCATAATGACTCAAAAGATTAAGGGATAAGGTCAAACGGAGATCAAGTGTTCGCAAATTTTGTTCCATTTCCGTTGATGTATGATCGTAAGGGAGAACTCAAGGGAAAAATTGAATTAAAGGATGAATCCGTGGTACAATCGTTACAGTCTCGCTTTATAGCCTATGTCGAAGTTTAACCTGGAGGTTAGGCTAACGAACTAATTAAAGCAAAGGGATGCCACTGAATCAACAAAGATAATGCTAGAAAGAAATAACGGCATGAATACCTGAGACCTCATCCTTAGAAACCTCCGCCTCTTCGGCTGTCAGGGTGAAAGCCCGTCTCTGATTTAGCCTTTGCGTAGTCTGGCTTAGATCATACGCCTGATTCTGCTGTACAAGCGGCGCCCTCAGAACATCACCTTTCAGTTGAATCCTCGACGGACAGGTGTTTGACCTGGTAGTCAGCAGCTCCACAGACCAAACACTGACCCTTGGACATGCGACAATTCCTCTGAATATGTCCCGGTCTCTTACAATAATGGCAAATCAGGGCTTACCGCTGCGGTGGGACGAGAAGCGGCCTCTGAACAGATCCTGGTGAAACTCTCTGCTGTCGGTTGGATACACTGAGCTCCTTCCTTATAGGGCAACCTTCAACCCGCTGAACGCTAGCCCCACTGATCAAACACTCCCCAGCAAATTGTAATGGATTGGTACCGTTCCCAGCCGGGTCTCCTCAGCAAATTGTAATGTACTAGTAATGGGAGTCCTGCGATTCCGTTGATTGAACTCACACTGAAAATACCCCAACACCCCACGTTTCTAGGCTTAACCATGACAATAAAACCCAATCACTAATTATGAATGCCGACTGGACATTTTATGGACTCGAATCACGAGTAATCACGATAATGGTACTGTAGGGTTACTTGGCACTTTAACAAGGTTCTACAAGGCATCAGCCATGCCCAATTAAAATTTTAGCCGTGCCGAATAATCCTAAACAAGATCTTTGCTAGATAATTAGGGTTTCACATGCAAGTAAATATCATTTACGACTAAGTGAATACGAAATAAAACCTTTGTAGATCGGTCCTTCACTTCTAAAGCTCCTTGTTGTAGTCCCTTCGCTGCGATCATCGGACTCCCGGACTCTCGGACGGCTCCATGAGAAGAGGGCAACGGTTTTGCTTGAAGTTTTCGAGGCCGAAGGTGATCTACATCGAGAGAATACGAACTCAAGTTTCTACTTCACTAACTAGAGAATTAGCGAAGCAAACACCCTAACTAAAGTGCTAGTCTAGTAGAGGATGATGAAATAGAAAATGGGTACACTTTAGAATTTCTTTTCTCACTATATATCTCTTTCTTTATCAAACCCTAGCAAGCTTTTTTAGGAGGAAGAAGATGAGTTCAAAATGAGAATGAAAAACTAATCAAGAGAGAGAGAGCTAACCATGGGTAAGTGGGTATCATATACTAACTCATGTAGAGACATAACCATGGCTAATTATAGTGGTTAGGTTTATTAATATCCTAAGTAAAACAAAACTAGTGGACTTTGGTCAATGCACTCACAAGCTTCATGAAGCTTCATGCACTTGAACAATTATCCACTAATTTTGTATTTACTTTGTATATTAAAACCTCACCAATATAATTATAGTGGTATATGTCTCATACACCCATGTAGAGTGTATCAACAACCATGATACAAAAATGAACACAAATAAATATATATCACATATATATTAAGTTGTGCACAAGTGAGAAAAACAAATGCTTAAGTGAACCAATGTTAGTTAATGTAAATTAGTATATCACATATACAATTATACACTAAATTATTAAATCAACACTCGACTTAATAATCCGGTTATATCACATATAACCGACTAACATCCAATGTATCGACTTATCGAATCAACCCTTGATTCGATAACCTGGTTATATCGCATATAACCGATCGATACAAACATCGCGAGAATAGAATACGGTATCACATACTCGCATTATTCTCGGTCCCGCACATATCACATATGCGCTCCTATTTCGTTTTGCCTGAGCCAGTAAAACCTCTATGCAGGACTCTAAAGACTCGTCAATACGCCGGCAGTAGGTGATGATCATATCAAGCACCCACAAGCCGTCGGCGGTACTAGCTGGACGTAACGGCTACCCGGATATTGAGCGATCAGAAGATCAGCAAGCAAGCCCGCTCCAACTCCTGCAAAAAACCTGACAGTGACACTACCGTACAGTCCGGTCTCCTCGTCTGATATGTCGCATATCAAGTCTAGGAGTGGTAAACGTCAGACCCCAATAACCGATAAGTCATGCCAATGCGAGGCTCATAACGGGTCGAGAAACTACTGGTAACACTTATCAGTAAATCTCTAAACCAGCCCTGGCCAGGGACTTCCCTGTTATGGCCAATCGAGCATAGCGCAACATCAACCCCTAATACCGGGAGAGGCGAAACCCCTTCTATCGCTCATTGTCTCCATGCGACTCGGGACTGAATCCAAAAACCACCGTTTTGCGCGCCCTCTTGGACGTGGTAAGGTGGAAATCAAAGCACAGTGGGAATCACACAAGACTCTATGACGATCTCGGGTCTACAGACTAACCTGTATCAGTGTCACCAGAGAACTGCCATCTGACGTAAGGTATAATATCATCTGGGAGTTCTCGGCGAGTCCGTCCAGTGTACCCAGTCTCCACTGAGCACCCGTATATCATCTCTGATGTCAAACACCAATGGATATGGGATCATCCATCGCCCATCTATATGGGTCGAGAAGCTATACGCTAGTCTACTCTGGTATATCGATGCCCTGTCTCGATACACCCACGACTAGGGACCTTGAAGGATGTACTTATGGACTACCATGTCCCCACTAGTATGATCCTCATCATAGTCCAGGTAGTCAAGTACACATCCTAAGGGCTTTATCAACATGTAGCAGAGAGACAATCAGTGTACACGTTAAGGCAAAGAGTAACCAGATAGCATACTATCATGTCGAGCAAGAAAGTCCTCCCTATATATGTCCAAGCATCCACTACAATATACATCTCATGTATAGTAATGGCCTCTAGGGCATACATATAACTAACAATCTCCCACTTGCACTAGGGCTATCTGATAACAGTGGTTGTAGTATCTCATACTCAACCATCCCATAATAGTCTCTCTCTGGGAAAAGGCCTTTGTGAGTGGATCCGCTGTGTTGCCCTTTGAGTCTACTCTCCTAATCTCGATCTCCCGGAGATCAACCATCTCCATGATCAGGTGACACTGCCTTAGAATATGCCTGGATCACTGATGGGACGGGCGTTCCTAGGCATAAGCCACAACTCCATCGTCACACAATGGCAGGAACGAAGTTCATCTAATGAACAAATATACACCCAAACACCCTCTTTGGTAGCATCTTTGGTAGCGATGTATCCAGCCTTTATCGTCTAGTATGCCACGGTATCTAGCTTGGAACCTTTCCAACATACCGTCCCTTTACTGAGGGTAAAGACAATGCCTGTGACTGACATTCAGTCGTCTTTATCACCTTGGAACCTTTCCAGTGATTCTCCCCAGGATCAATTGATACCATCTCACTACATCTAGTGAGTATCCTAACATCCAATTAGATCTATCTCATAGATCCAAAACCTAGGATTTAGTAGGTATCACTTTGATCCTATATGGAGAATCCTTGTGATAAGCGGAGATTGACCGAGCGTAGCATAGGAAACTTCTTCCCTATCAAGAGTATGTCGTCCATGTACTCTACGAGGATCACCACCATACTCCCTACTACCTTTTTGTATATACAAGGTTCATCTACCATTTTGATGAAGTCAAACTCTTTGACTAACACATCAAAACAGACGTTCCAACTCCGCGATGCCTGCTTTATCACATAAAACATCTTGCACACGTTTCCGCTGCTCCCACTGTCTACGAAGCCCTCTGACTGTGTACTTATAGACTCTCTCTTCTAAAACATCATTTAGAAAAGCAGTCACGACACCCAACCGCCAGATATGGTATGTAGCCGTGGTAAGTAGGATCTGGATGGACTTATTATAGTCTTGAAAGTCTCAACTTTTCCATGTACACCAAGTAATCTTCTCAAGATATACTTGTTCCTGATGGAAATTTAACCCTTCAGATAAGGCAACCAAAGTCCATACTTTGTTGGTGTATAAGGATTCCATCTCAGATCGTTAAGCATCCAGCCATTCTTACAGAGTCCTACTCCTGATGGCCTGCTCGAAACTAGTTGGGTCATCATCTCATGATGCAATGCTCGCTCTCACTGTCATAGAGAAACTGAAGTATCTCTCAGGTGGGTGAGGAACCTTACCAGATCGGCGGAGGGGCTGAGGTTCGTTGGGAGCTATTGAATCCTCCGGTTCTACCAAATCGTCAGCTGTAGTTTGTATAGCTGGAACTCCTTCCAGTTCTACCTCATGACCACAAATTTCTTTACAAGAAATTCCCTTTCACAAAGGTTGCATGTTGAGAAACAAAACATCTTTTGTTCCTCGGTTAGGTAGAAGATATTCCCTTGCGAATGCTTGGGATATCCAACAAACTTCTACAGAACTGACTTTGCCTCGAGCTTGTCCGGATTATACTTTTAGACATAGGCTGGACAACCCCAAATCTTAACAAATTTAAGATATGGGCTCTTCCCTTTCCATATCTCATATGAAGTGGTAGTCAACTTATTTGATCGGAACCCTATTCAATAAGTATGCAACTTCTCCAGTGCACAACTCCCAAAAGGAAATAGGTAACTCAGTAGTACTCATCATATAGCACACCTTATCACATAGGGTGTGATTGCTCCGTCCCGATACACCGATGTGCTGTGGTGTATACGGAGGAGTAATGCTGAGAGAGAATCTCATTCTCCTTTAGAATAATCTAGGAATTCCGTGCTCAAGGATTCTCCTCCTTGATCACATCAAAGGACATAATACTTATACCTGTTTTGGTTCTCTACTTCTAACTTATATTCTGTGAATATTTCAAAAGCTTCGGACTTGTGTTTCAACAGGAACATATGTCTGAATCTTGAGAGATCATCAGAGAATGTAATGAAGTACAAAGAACCGGTCTTGGCATGTGTAGACTGGGGACCTTCATACATCAACATGTATCATCCCAAGAGTTCACTAACTCTTTCTCTGCTTCCAATAAACAGAGCTATGGTCATCTTATCTCTGTGACATGACCGACAAGTTTCACAAGATGTAAATTCAAACTAATTTAAATATGCATCTATATGTAACTTCGGCTAGTCGGGTCGCATTGATATGACCTAGCCTACAATACCTCAAGAAGGATTCGTTCATTTCTGAACTCTTCCTCTTGTGTGTGTTCTGTATACTAAGAACTGTAATTTGATTTAGAACGTCAATGCTTTTAGATAACGTGCCTGAACCGATCAACTCTTGATATAGGAAATGTTCAAAACTTATCCAACAATACAAAATTATATCCTTTCTTTACTAATAAAGAGATTAATATGATGTTGTATATCAGGTTCGGTATCTAATAACATTCGTTCATAATCAATGTATTCTGGTAATAGAGGATGATAACTGCCAACATCTTGGCTGCAACAATTGCACCGTTTCCAACTCTTGAAATTTTATCACCCGTTCTCAGTTCTCTACCTTTCTTATAGCCCATGTAACAGATTACATATGTGGGATCCTGATCCGGTATCTCATACCCAGGACGTAGAGGATACTGAAAAACAGTTCTCGGTAATGAACATACCCGAAGAAGATGCATCATCATGCATTTTCTTCGTGTGGGCGGCACGGAATCCTGGTAATCCCCTATTTCCTGCTCGGTCTTATAACAATTATAAGTTGGAGCGGTACCAACGTTCCCCAGCGCAGTATAACAAGCGGGTTCGGTCAATACATCCGTATTATTATCTTGATTAAGGCGTGACATGGTCGCTACCTGGAGAGAGAGAGAAGAAAACACTCTGCGTGCGCCCTTGCAAGATCAGATTGGTTATTATTTTATCTAATCAGGATGGCTCCCACTGTTTTTATCAAATCTTTCTTCAAACCTTAAAAGACTAGCCGGGATTAATTACACCCAACAATTTCGCCAATCTTTCAGCCAGGCCAGTGTCGGTACTTTGAGGGAGGTTCCCCTTGCTTTCGCACAGACCTAATTAAAATAAACCTCGTTTTTCCAGAGACGTAACCCCGTTGACACCTTTCTAGACACCTACTTGATCGGCTAATTGTCCTGTGTAATACTCTCCCGGGAGTAACAATTACTCGCAGTGGGTATCGGGATCCAACTATCTCATAGAAGATATGCAATCTTATTGTAAATTTCAACACATGAAATTCCCGATAATTTTGCCCCTAACCTCTTATGACCTTGACAAAGGCCAACAAACCATAGGATGCTAGTCAAGTTCAACCCGTCATTTCTTGATTGAATTAAACCCACCCGCACGACCATTGACAAAGGCCAACAAGGTTGTACGACTATCCTAACCCAATCTGCATCATATGCATAAGCAGATAAGCACTAGTCAGCTACCGCACACTACACCTTGACAAAGGCCAACAAACGCAGCACGAATACTAACTACTACTTATCTGAAATGACGGAGGGCTAAGATAGGTTTTTCTGAAAACCTATTGCCTAATGAACTTGATATCGTTGTAGAATCAAATAATTTTAAAATGGAGTGTTTTTGAGGCTTTTGCTAGTTTCGCTAAAGAGGTCACTCCCGGTGAAGGGATCTCGGCTCTTTCCTCGTCGAATGAGGTGCAGGATATATCACATATATCACTATGCAAAGCAAAAACTATAAAAGCAATCAAAAGACAAACCGAGGGTTGTAGCATCTGCCAGTTATTGCTAAAGGGGTCACTCCCGGTGAAGGGATCTCGGCCCTTTCCTCATCGAATAAGGTGCAGGATGTTCTACAAGGAACACCGCTATGCAAAACAAGAACTGTAGCTACCTGTTTTTGAAATTTCGATTCCACAACATCTTTTAGGTTTCTTTTCTTTCATTAATCACATTAATGAAGTCCCATCATTTAAGCACCTAAACATCACAGATAAATACGATGTACACTTATGCCATCCGCATTCGTCTCGATGTCCCCTCGTGCACCGTTAGGTTAGGTAACTAACGGCAGAGCGGGGCAGGGCTAGCGCGAGTGTAAAACATAAGTAACGTCTATATAATATATCATATATACTATATACAGTATTTATCATAACATATCAAATGATCACATCATAGATATCGCAGCAGAAGAAACATATGAAACATTGGATATATTAGGACGTCCATGTTTTATTTTGAGCCTCTATAAAACACGGATTCCACGGTCGCGATGAATAGCCAAACCCACACCCCTAGATCCCTACGAGAGCGGCAAGCAACCCTTCCAATTCTTGAGTTAGGAGACCCGGACTCGACTCCTCGAGTTGGTCTCCCACTGGACTCTAGAACCCGGTTACTTGTGCTCTCCTCCTTGGGTTTATCCTAGTGCGGAAAAGTAAATAATATACAAATGATGACATCAACCTCAACCCGGAAGTGCCCTAATAAAAGAATATTACATACATTTAATTTTACATGAATGAAAATAAAAACCCTCATCTCACATAAAACCCCCGGCTATTCAGAACGCGACGATCCAATATAACATATCTAGCAACACATAACATCATATGTCATCAACGTAAGTAAATATGCGCATCCCAATTGTCGTTGACATATAGCAACGAAACCGGCGATAACACATATTACACTTACGGTCGCAGAAAAGAAAGTTTAAAACTACAACAGTTGGAATCCGCAACCTCCTTAGACATCACATGCCTAACAATTATAAACCCCGTATTTTAGTCTCTATATCGAAAACACTTTTCAATATCTAGTCGGGCAATTCAACAAGATTCCCGATATGTGATCGAATGCTCGTCGCAAACTTTAGTAGACGGCCGCACCCCGGATGCCGTCGAAGAAGTGCACTAAGGCGGAACACCGCTGCCGCAAGCACCCAAATGGATGCTTTTGGCGACGGGGTTCTCCTACAGTCATTTGGTCGGGGCTTTGGTGCGTGGCTGTCTATTAAGTTTACCCGGCGAGTATCCGCGTACGCTACGTGATTGCAACGGACTTTTGATCGCATCAAAATTCCGTGGCAACCGATCAATTGAGACTAAACTGCTATGTTTATAACATTCAAATTAGTTATCTCATAACTACTTTTGGATTCCAAATATTGTATCACATTCCAGATAAATAGACAATGTTAAACTTTCCGATCGAATGATCAAACACCCAAGTTTTCCCAAATAGTTCTCAACACTTGAGGGGAGTTTAAAAACATCCATCACATGCCACAGTACCAATGGTCCAGCCGTAGAAGGGTCAAGCCAACGCCTCACATGTGGCAACGCCGTACTGCCCCAAACCCTAAGGTTCAAAAGGCAGTTCAAGACGGTCACATAATCGAGTTAAGGTTTGTTGTCTTCTAGAGGGTCCATTGCATAACTTCCACGATTTAGACGTTCTTAAGCTACGGAAAAATCCAACACTTGGAAATTTTCCGTGTCGGGAAAAAGTGAGTTATTGATCCGTTCGAACTTTTTAATACTTTCTAAATATCCGGAAAACATAACGAAATTAAATTTTCCGATTGAATCAACGAATACAAAATAAACCACAGAACACTCAACAGTTGAGTCAGTTTAAAAATACCCAGAAAAATGCAGGAATAGTAAAGGATATTACTGCATAAAGAACCGTCCCCAATACACTATTCATGCCGCGGAACCGCCGCGACAAGTAGCCTATTGCCGCGGTTCCGCGGCCATATTAAAGAATTGGGGGTTCGTATTTCATGGTAATTCTTACAATTCCCTGCTGATTTTTTAAAGAATTTTTAATTCAGAAAAATCACAGTTTTTAAAAAATGTCCAGAGAGGGGGTTTAAAATGACGTTTCGGAGTTCGTTCGGAGTTTTAACTTCGTATACACGTCATCTAATGCTCTAGTTAGGCCCTGATACCACTGTAGGGTTACTTGGCACTCTAACAAGGTTCTACAAGGCATCAACCATGCCCGATTAAAATTTTAGCCGTGCCGAATAATCCTAAACAAGATCTTTGCTAGATAATTAGGGTTTCACATGCAAGTAGATATCATTTACGACTAAGTGAATACGAAATACAACATTTGTAGATCGGTCCTTCACTTCTAAAACTCCTTGTTGTAGTCCCTTCGCTGCGATCATCGGACTCCCGGACTCTCGGACGGCTCCATGAGAAGAGGGCAACGGTTTTGCTTGAAGTCTTCGAGGCCGAAGATGATCTACGTCGAGGGAATACGAACTCAAGTTTCTACTTCACTAACTAGAGAATTAGTGAAGCAAACACCCTAACTAAAGTGCTAGTCTAGTAGAGGATGATGAAATAGAAAATGGGTACACTTTAGAATTTCTTTTCTCATTATATATCTCTCTCTTTATCAAACCCTAGCAAGCTTTTTTAGGAGGAAGAAGATGAGCTCAAAATGAGAATGAAAAACTAATCAAGAGAGAGAGCTAACCATGGGTGAGTGGGTATCATATACTAACTCATGTAGAGACATAACCATGGTTAATTATAGTGGTTAGGTTTATTAATATCCTAAGTAAAACAAAACTAGTGGACTTTGGTCAATGCACTCACAAGCTTCATGAAGCTTCATGCACTTGAACAATTATCCACTAATTTTGTATTTACTTTGTATATTAAAACCTCACCAATATAATTATAGTGGTATATGTCTCATACACCCATGTAGAGTGTATCAACAACCATGATACAAAAATGAACACAAATAAATATATATCACATATATATTAAGTTGTGCACAAGTGAGAAAAACAAATGCTTAAGTGAACCAATGTTAGTTAATATAAATTAGTATATCACATATACAATTATACACTAAATTATTAAATCAACACTTGACTTAATAATCCGGTTATATCACATATAACCGACTAACATCTAATGTATCGACTTATCGAATCAACCCTTGATTCGATAACCTGGTTATATCGCATGTAACCGATCGATACAAATATCGCGAGAATAGAATACGGTATCACATACTCGCATTATTCTCGGTCCCGCACATATCACATATGCGCTCCTATTTCGTTTTGCCTGAGCTAGTAAAACCTCTATGTAGGATTCTAAAGACTCGTCAATACGCCGGCAGTAGGTGATGATCATATCAAGCACTCACAAGCCGTCGGCGGTACTAGCTGGACGTAACGGCTACCCGGGTATTGAGCGATCAGAAGATCAGCAAGCAAGCTTGCTCCAACTCCTGCAAAAAGCCTGACAGTGACACTACCGTACAGTCCGGTCTCCTCGTCTGATATGTCGCATATCAAGTCTAGGGGTGGTAAACGTCAGACCCCAATAACCGATAAGTCATGCCAATGCGAGGCTCATAACGGGTCGAGAAACTACTGATAACACTTATCAGTAAATCTCTAAACCAGCCCTGGTCAGGGACTTCCCTGTTATGGCCAATCGAGTATAGCGCAACATCGACCCCTAATACTGGGAGAGACGAAACCCCTCCTATCGCTTATTGCCTCCATGCGACTGGGGACTGTACCCAAAAACCACCGTTTTGCACGCCCTCTTGGACGTGGTAAGGTAGAAATCAAAGCACAGTGGGAATCACACAAGACTCTATGACGATCTCGGGTCTACAGACTTACCTGTACCAGTGTCACCAGAGAACTGCCATCTGACGTAAGGTATAATACCATCTGGGAGTTCTCGGCGAGTCCGTCCAGTGTATCCAGTCGCCACTGAGCACCCATATATCATCTCTGATGTCAAACACCAATGGATATGGGATCATCCATCGCCCATCTATATGGTTCGAGAAGTTATATGCTAGTCTACTCTGGTATATCGATGTTCCGTCTCGATACACCCACGACTAGGGACCTTGAAGGATATACTTATGGACTACCATGTCCTCACTAGTATGATCCTCATCATAGTCCAGGTAGTCAAGTATACATCCTAAGGGTTTTACCAACATGTAGCAGAGAGACAATCAGTGTACACGTTAAGGCAAAGAGTAACCAGATAGCATACTATCATGTCGAGCAAGAAAGTCCTCCCTATATATGTCCAAGCATCCACTACAATATACATCTCATGTATAGTAATGGCTCTAGGGCATACATATAACTAACATGTACTGAGTGGGAAACGTGTGAATACGAATAATTATTTCACGGCAGGTAATTCAGCATTCCAATTGGTGATTACGTTTCAAAGTCATACCAGCTAACGTACACTTCGGTCTCGTCCCATACCGGCACCTGAATATACGTTATCATCTCACATGTTATAGTGAAGTGTCATGTCTAAGTGTAGGTTACATGTCATTTATACAAGATTAGAATGTCGATATAACAGGCAATGTAGTATCATGTTAAAAGTGTTCACGTGCATATCAATTAATATTAGTCTCAAATATATATAGCATGTCAAAGGGTTCTTATGCATGTGAATGATAACAGCTAATAACATGGTATCAATGATACCTATAAACAAGTATTATACATGAATCATATAGGCAGTGCAAATCGGTAAGTGTATTTATATTCAAACCAATATAATGTTAAACATGATTTTTAAGGGTTTTGATTAATGGGTGCGATAGATCCCGGGGTTTCCGTTAAGAGTATATAAAGAGTGTAGATTCACATATTATTAAGATTCATGATATTGAGATTTGTTCTTTTCTTTTCAAAACAATTTTAATTTAACAACGGATGTGCCGATGTTACGTCGGCTAATAAAATATGAGCAAGAGTACTTGCCTTTGACGGGAAATCGTAGGATCTTGACACAACGAAGGATGATCTCGACTAGGGTCTCAGTGATGACGACCACGCCGTTCTCGACTTGGATCTCAATCAGGGTAGCCGCGAGAAGAGAGGGAGATGACGATGGCGGCAATCGGCGACGATGGAGATGGGTCCTCGGTTGCTGGGGCTCGTAAAGAAGAAGACGATGATGGTGCACGCGAGAGATGAGAAGAGAATAGACGGCTAGGGTTAGGATTAGGGTTTTAATCGAGTTTAGTCATGGGTTTATATAGAGATTGGGTCGGTTATGAGAGAAGATTCGTGCGAGATTTCAGGATCGCACTCAGATTTGAGTTGAGCTGGCTCAAGGAAATGTTGAGCCGTCTCAACGAGACAGAGAATAAATATGATTTTTCAGGAATATGAGACGTCTCAAGGTAGACTTCGGCCATCTCAAGGAGCGGTTGAGCCGTCTCAATAAGATCATGAGCCTTCTCAACGAGACTGAGAAGAAAGACAATTTTCTTGACTCATGAGCCGGCTCAAGGTGGTCATGAGCCGTCAGAATTGTCATCCAGAAGGACTTGTGAGCCATTTCAAGCATATGTTTATGTGTTAGTATGATCCTATCTCTACCACCGGATTTAGGATATACGGTGGGACCCAAAAGAAATGCCAAGACACGAGCTTGAGGTGTAAGTGTTTGGGTGAGAGGATCATTGAACAAATGAGGGTAATCATTACCGTGGAGGAGTCTTGAGGCGTCCTCTTTGGTAATATCGGGTGGAACGTGTGGAAATACAGAAAGAGTATGACGATAAATATCCACACCATCGTTGGGAACCTAAAGAATCCTAGTGAAGGATGCGGGTGAGATAGTGATTGTGCGGCGTTGTAACCGAGTACGAAGAATGGTGACATTGTCTTGGTTAGTAATTAAGTTAGAATAAAAGAGACGAAATTGACATGTGTGGCACAATCAAGTTGAAGAAAAGAAACCCAAACTTGAAATTGGAGCAAGGGAGTGAGTTGGAAATGGGCGATTTCGTTGAGATGAGCGAAAGAGCTGGTAACGATTCATTTATTGACTAAGCGGTCGTAAAGAGCTGAGGCTTTTGGGTTGATGAAGGCGAACAAGACATTTTCCTCTTCTTCGACTTCTTCATCGGCTTGTGCTTGCGTCGTGTCCTTGGTCTCTTGAGCATAACTCTATCTTCTTCTTCGTCGTAAGAATCGCTCTCGGATTCTTCTATAGGTTATGGTGGAGGAGCACGGCGACGACGTTTGCTTGTTGAAGATTCACTAACTTCAACATTCTTGACGCGAACCATTTTGAAGAGTTTGAAAATTAGAGAAATTAGGGTCTGAGTAAAGAATTTGAGGAGGAAGAAAAAGAAAAGATATGATATGAGGGATTGGTAGTAAAGAGATGTATAAATATAAGTTGAATGGATGTCGTAGATGTAAAGGGACAGATCCAAGGTGTGATTTTTCAAGAAAGGGTCAGGTTGTTTCAGAATTTTCAACGCATGGACGCCCATAGCCAAATGGACGTTACCATGGACGTCTATTTAGGAGTCCCTGCACATATTTTTCTGAAAAAAGTGCATGGTGTATTTGGGTTAAATGGTTGGTTTTAAGGATTTGGTTAGTATATATATATGTTTTATAAGTCTTAATAAACATATAACAAGTAAATAAAATGAAAAACAAACCTATTCATTTCATTAAATAAAAATACACGAATTCTAACCTATACGAATACAACATTAACTAATACAATGACAAAAAATCTAACACAAACAAAACAAAATACATAAGTTTATTTTGATAAAACGATAGAAGATTAGAAGCGTGGGAGATGCTTCCAAAATTCGGTCGTTTTGGTCTCTCTTTAATAAACTCCTTGATCCCGTCGAATGCCTGAATTCGAGTGTCGTGGGTCTCAACTCGGGTGATGAACATTATACGTTTATCATCACCAGGATGAACATAAAAATGGATCGTTTGCTCCATTCCCAAAGCCGGTTGGGTTAAAGTAATAGTGATTCGTGTTAGGACCATTAGGAGGTGGTCCTTGATTTGGCGGATCAATTGGAGGAGGTTCTTCGTCAACTGGAGGAGCAGGAAAAGTATACTCGTCGAACGGTTCTTCTGAGAGATCCTCTTCAAACGAGGGAGACGGGTTTGGAGAGGCTCGAACTGGAGTTATTTGTTCATCTTTGATTTTGACGTCCCGTCGCTTTGAAGATGGAGAACCTTTCTCAGTTAGAGGGGTGTTCCTAGTGGCCATTGTTCTCTTAGACATGGTTGTGTATATTGTGTAGGTTTTGGAGAAGAGTAGAGTGAATACAAGTGATTTGAAAATCAAAGTGTGTTCATATCTATTTATAGATGGAGTTTGATGGTTCTAAAAACTGATTAACAGTTTTAAAAACGTTTTAAGGACGATTAAACATTGAAATTTCACAAAACTGCTATGCAGTTTTAGGAACAGACACACCTATGGACGTCCATAAGGGACGTCTATATCCTTAGGAGTCTTGAAATAAAATTAAAATTTTAAGTGTTAGTGTTCATTATTGTATATGATTATGTTTCTTGTTCTAACATGTCGAGTTCACCCCTTATCTTTGCAAAACGAGTTCTAAGGGTTTGGTGAATCTATCAGCCAACTGTGAGTCAGGCAATATATATTTAAGAATAATATCACCTTTGTGATAGTGATCTCGTAGGAAATGATATCGAACATCTATATGTTTGGTTCGACTATGTTGGTCAGCGTTTTTGGTCATTTGGACTGTTGTGCTAGTATTGTCATAAAGTGTTGGTATCTTGAATACTATTTCCTTATAGCCTTCTAAGATATATTTAATCCAAAAACTTTGTGCACAACATGCACCGGCGGCATTATACTCTGCTTCAGCAGTAGACATTGATATTGATGCTTGTTTCTTGAAATTCTATAATACAAGACAGTTTCTTAGAAAATGACTTGTACCACCAGTACTTTTTCTGTCGATATGACTCTCAGTATAGTCAGCATCTGAATAACTTGTTAAGTGGAACATGTTATTCTTGGGATACCATAATCCTAGATTAATAGTGCTTTTGAGATATCTAAAGATTCTCTTGACAGCTATTAAGTGATTCTCTAGGATCTGCTTAGAATCGAGCACACGGACACACGCTATACATAATATCCGGTCTACTTGCAGTTAAATACAATAAACTACCAATCATATCTCGGTAGAGTCGTATATCTACCGTTTTTTCATATTCATCCTTGGTTAGTTTAGTAGTTACCATCGGGGTCTTGCATGTCTTTGTAAGCCGAACTTTTTGATAGGTTCCTTAGTGTACTTGGCTTGAGAGATGAATAGTCCTTGACTTTGTTTGATTTGAAGTCCGATGAAGTTTAATTCTCCCATCATACCCATCTCAAACTCATCCTGCATTGACTTTGAGAATTCTTGGCAAAGTTGCTCATTAGTAGAACAAAAAATTATGCCATCAACATAAATCTGAACTACTATGATATCTTTTCCATGCATTTTGGTGAACAGGGTTTTGTCAACAATACTTTTTATATAGCCTATTTTTACTAGGAATGTACTTAGTCTCTCATACCAAGCTCTAGGTGTTTGTTTGAGACTGTACAATGCCTTTTTTTAATTTGTATACGTATTCAGGGTGTTTATGATCATCAAAGTCTGATGGTTGTGCTACATAAACCTCTTCTTTTGTCCCACTATTCAAGAACGCACTTTTGATGTCCATTTGAAATACTTTAAAGTTCTTGAAACAAGCGAAGGCTAACAATATCGTTGATAGCCTTGAGTCTTGCTACGGGTGCGTAACTTTTGTCATAATCAATTCCTTCGACTTGGTGATAATCTTGAGCAAGTAGACGTGCTTTGTTCCTTACGATATTCCTTGACTCATCTAATTTGTTTCTGAAAACCCATTTAGTACCAATAATTGGTCTATCTTCGGGTTTTGGAATTAGTTTCCAAATTTTATTTCTTTCAAATTGATTTAACTCTTCTTGCATTGCTTTTATCCAATGCTCATCATTCTCAGCTTCTTTAAAATTCTTCGGTTCTATTATCGAAATAAAGGCCGAGTTGATGCATAAGTTAAACGTTGATGATCTAGTAACCATTTCTTTGTCTATGTCTCCTATGATTAAGTCTTTAGGGGGTGGTCTTTGTTGAATTGCCAATTTTTTGGAAGAGAAGTGTCAACAACTTGCTCTTGTCGTTTTATTTGATTGATTTCAACTTCTTTATTTAATGATGAGTTATCCAAACCTTTTGTTAAGATTGGATCATCATCTAAGATAGATTTAGGATATAAGGAGTTGGTTTCGTCAAATTGAATGTGCATGCTTTCTTGAATAGTTAAAGTTCGTTCATTATAAACACGATAAGCTTTGTTGGTCAAGAAGTAACCAACAAATATACTTTCATCGCATTTAGAATCGAACTTTTCTAAGTTATCTAAGGTATTTGGTATATAGCACTTACATCCAAAAACGTTGAAGTATTTAACATTGGGTATTCTTCCATAAAATAATTCATAAGGTGTTTTATTTAAGTATTTTCTAATTATTACTCGATTTATTATGTAGTATGAAGTGTTAATTGCTTCAGCCCACAGATATTTTGGTAAGTTGTTTTCATTGAGTATGGTGCGTGCTATTTCTTATAAGGAACGATTTTCTTTTCAACAACTCCATTTTGTTGTGGAGTTCTGGCACAGGAGAATTCATGTTTGTACCCTTTCTTATTACAAATATTTGGTTTTCAAACTTTCTACCATGATCACTTTTTAGTTTATATATTCTTGAGTTCATTTCTTTTTGAATTTGTTTAGAATTTTTTTAAAAGTATTAAAAGTTTCGTCTTTGTTTTCTAAGAAGAAAATCTAAGTAAACCTTAAGAAGTCATCTATTATTACGTATGCATAATATTTGCCTTCCAAACTTGCATTGCGACTAGGACCAAAAAGATCCATATAAAGCAATTGCAATGGAGTGTTAGTTGATACATTATTCTTTGGTTTGAATGATGTTTTAATTTGTTTTCCTCTTTGGCAGGCATCACACAATCTATCTTTTATAAACTTTATTTTGGGGATGCCTTTGACCAGGTTATTTCTTGTAATTTTGGATAAAATATCAATTGAGGAATGATCTAATCTCCTATGCCAAAGTAATGAATCTATATCATTGTTCACCGCTAGGCACTTAATATCAGGATTTTAAAAATCTTGAGTATAAATAATATATATTATGATATCTTTTACCGGTTAAAACTACTTTATTATCATATAATATTTTACAAATATCGTTTTCAAAAATAACATTATAGCCTTTATCAAAAATTTGGCTTACACTAAATAAATTATGTTTTAAGTTTTTTACGTATAATACGTCTTTAAATATTGTTGAATTAGATGTATTGTTAAAGGAAATATCACATTTACCGATGATCTTGCCTTTGTTGTTATCTCCAAAAATGACATTGCCACTTTATTCTCTTGATAGTGTCTCGAAGGTTTGAATATTTCTAGTCATATGTCTCGAGCATCCACTATCAAGGATCCATCGACTGCTACGTCTTTGGAAGTTGTGCAGCACATGAAGAAAATGTGACTTTTCATACCCATATCATCTTTGGTTTATTTAGGTTTGTTTTCGGAGAAAAGTTATATTTGTAGGCTGAGTTTTTAATATTACAATATTGTGAAATATGTCCTATATGTTGGGGTCAAAAATTACACCCCGGTTGACCAAGTTAAAGTCAAGGTCAACCCCAAGTAAGCGGGCCCAAGCCCAAGAAAGTGGGCCCATGCCCAAGTCGAGCCCCGCGGCCGCCTCCCCCATGCCGAAATAAAAAATCATGTAATAAATAATTTTAATTTAATTTTTTTATGCATGAATGAGCATAAAACCAAATTTTTGTAAAGCCCATGGTTCATGTGCAAAAGAAATGAGCACATGAGGCATGAGATGGACAAAATGCCATTTTGTAAAGCCCAAGGGGCTATATGTAAATGCGTAAGCCTATATAAAACAACATGATAATGAAATAAAAAAGAATTTTTTTCTCTCTAAAAAATTAGGGCCTGTGTCTCTTTCTCCTTCCTCAAGGTTTTAAAACCTTCTTTCCCTTTTGAATTAAATCAAGAGTTTTACTCTTTTTTCCCAAAATAAATAGTTTTTCACCACAAAACCCACAAAGGGGAGCTCAGATCTTCCATTAGATCTCAAAAAGGGGAGATTTTTAAATCTCACCTCTTTCTTTAAGATCCGGCCAACCGAAAGGAAGGAGACCCATCTCCAGAAATCCCATCTTGGAAAGATCTAGGACCAAAGGGGAGAAACAAAAGGGCCCCTTTTGATCATTTCTAAAGATTTCTAGGAGTTTAACTCCATTCAAGATCTGTTGGGGTTCAACTCCATAAATTAATCTCTTTTCAGGAGTTTAACTCCAGAAGTCAAATCGGGAGCACAGTTTCCAGTGCAGGGACAAAGTCCCTTTTCCTACTGACGCCCAGCGTCCGCGTGCTAAGCACGTGAGGCGCTCGTGCCCAAGCGCCCAGCGCCCGCGTTCTAAGCACGTGAGGCGCTGGTGTTCACGCGTCCTTTGGACGCCATTTCCCCCCTCATTTTATATACACTCCACACTAAAAATACCTCATCAGTTAGAAAAAATTTCTAATGGGGCGCTGCCCCACACCCCGCAAGGGGGCTATTAGCCCCCTTGACCCTCAGCTCGCTATCTGGGTAGCGGGACCCCCGTAAAAACTCTGCGGGGCCCCGATATATCCAAAACCCCTTCAAAACACAACACTGCACGTTGAGTTTGCATGACCTGTTTGGCCCGTCAATTGGAGGTTCTCTCGCTCCAAAGGTGAGGGATAATTAACGGCAGCTTAGTCCGCGGCTGCCGGAGATTCGGATCCCCACAATTAATAAACCCCAGCCTACCCTAGACAGGAGGAATCTGTAATGCGCCTGACAAGCGCGCACGTATTCTTATCTCAATGGGGTGACGATAAACACCCTACACTATAGTGTAACAATAGTCATATATGGAGTGGGCATATTTATTACCACATCTATTATAATATTTATGCCTAAAAGATTTGGTTTTTGAAACTAACTCGGAGTATTTATCGTAACATATACCTTCTTTCTTACAGCGTTTTATCCATTGTCCTAACATAATATCTAAATTATCTTTACTTTTAGTAAATTTTAAAAGTATTTTATCCTTTAAATCTACTTTTCTTTTAAGATCAAAGATTTCAAAATTTATTGTATTGTTAGTTTCAACTAACTTTTCTTTAGTTATTATTATTGATTTTATTTTATCGTTTAAATTTTTATTTTCTAATTTAATTTTCTTTAGTTCTTCTTGAGTTGATATTTTTAAATTATTTTTAGCAAATATTTTTTACTTTAAAATCTTATATTTAGAATTTACTTTATCATAATTGTCCTTAAGATAATAACAAAGACTCATCAAATCTATTTTACTAAGAGATTCTACATCAATGTCATCATCAATTACGTCATGGTCTTGTGCCATGAAGCACATGTTGCTAACTTTTTCGGTTTCCGAGTCATTGGAATCTGTGTCGTCTTAAATGGCTTGAAACGACCGTTTCTCTGATTCCTTCTTTGACTTTCATTTATCCTTGTTGAGTGTAGGGTACTCTGACTTCAAATGGTCTTCCTTATTGCATTCAAAACAGTGCAAAGTTTTATTAGTATTAAATTTCTTATTAAATTTATACGTACCTTCTTCTGAGGGAATTTTCTAGACTTCAGATGCTTCCTGAAGTGTTTAGCAATGTTGGCCATTTTTTCACCGTCGCTTTTCTCATCACTAGTTATTTCCTTTGACTTAGACTTACTAGTTGAGGCTTTAACACGATATTTTTCTTTTGAGTGTCCTGTTTTTGCTTTAGATCATCGAGCTGCATTTCGTATGTCTTCACCTTGCCTATTAGGGAATCGACAGTCAATGTTGTCATGTCATTGGCTTCTTCGATGGCAGTGATCTTGGGTTGCCATGAGATCGTTAAGGATTTCAGCAACTTATAATACTTTTCTTTCTCATCGAATTTCTTCTTTAATTTAAAGAGTTCTGTAATGACGTTGAATCTTGAATACATAGAGTCGATGGTCTCATCGTCTCTCATTTAAAACATCTTATATTCGTGCATAACACGGTTGATCTTACTCTCTTTTACTTGACGGGTTCCTTCATGAGTAGTCTGGAGAGTATTCCACATCTCATTTACCATTTGACACACAGAGATTCTATTAAATTTTTCTGAATTCAAAGAACAATGAAGTCCATTCATTGCCTTGACATTTAATGCCATTGATCTATTGTCGGCTTCAGATAATGGATTCGTGGTAGGGGCGACAAAGGGCTTTTCAATGATTTCTAGGATTTCTAGATCGATACGTTGAAGGAAATTCTAATCTTGGTTTTCTGGAATTGGTAGTTGGTTCCGTTGAAAAGAGGAGGACGATTAGTGGATTGTCTTTCCATGTGGCTTGTCATAGGATCAGAAACTCAAGAGGTTAATCTTACAATACAGAGTTGCCTTGCTCTGATACCAATTGTAAACAAGTTCTATGGGAAACTCAGAATAATTTTACGGAATTGACAAATTTTGCAGCGGAATATTTAAAATCAGAGTCTAAAGTGCTAAAACTATCAACAAACACAGAAACACATAAAAGTAAATGAACACAGAGAATTGTTAACGTGGTTCACCAACTCTGTGACTAACCCCCGCTTCAGAACTCCTGCTCAGGATTCAACTACACTATCTAGTGACTCCATACGGGTGGAGAAACCCATATATTTTCCCAGGCCCAGAACTTAGAAACTTTACACCTGCAGGCGGTAACACCTAGACTTTTTCCAAGGCGCAAGTCCGAAACCTTTATAATGTGAAGATCTTAGACCTTTCTCCACTAGGTCGTACAAAGTAAGATTTTACAAATCTTTACAAACCAACTTCAACAATCCTAACGATCTCAAAAAGATAAATCAAATTTTCGATTCAAGTAAATGTATTGTATTTTGGAGATTAAGAAAGTTTAAAACCAAATTGAAGAAGTTTTTCAAAAGAGTTACAAGTTTTAAAACAATTACTTTGAAATTTTTAGAGATCTTTCTTTTCTAAATGAAATAGAAAAGTTTAAAGCGCTAGAAATATCTCCTCTTTAAAATGAGTAGTGAAAAACTTGAGAGTTGAGTTTTCACCAAAAACTAGAAAATATAAACGTTAAAGAATGATTCAGTAAAATTCTTGTTGAAAATGAGTCTTATATATAGAAAGTTGAAAATATTCAGTTGAGACAGTTATTATAACTGCTCCAAAAAGATAGGGCAGTTATTGGCCGTTTATAGCAGTTGGAAATTCAAAAATCAGACCAAAAGCCAAATTTTGAAAATTTTGAAACCGCTATGGACATCCATGTCTGATATTTCAGACACAACTTTAGTTTGAAAATAAAATTTGAAACGCATTTTTGGTGTTTGAGAATCTAATTGAAATAGGATGATAGGATGGGAAAATTGATTCTAACCGTTTGAGATCGACTCGACTCTAGACTCAAAGAAAGTAGAAAAGTCTTGAATATCTTTGATGTGTGACTTCTATGTTATATCCGTTGAGTTTACATTGAGATCTTCCGAGTCTTGCCGATCTTAGCCAATGTTAATTTTGAGTTGTCAGTTGCAATATTGATTGTCCTTATACTTGAATAACTCCAGTTGTATAGCATTTTGTCTCATCTGATATTGTTAGTAACATATAGTATATTTGAAATACGGTTTTGTAAAATAATCAAAATATAAAGAGATTCATAGGTTACTATTAGTCATTCTTTCAACTTAACACTAATAATATCCAATTGATAAGAGATTAACAAGTCTTTCGTAAATGAAACAAAACAAGTAAAACAAACCAAACTTCAAAAAGATTACTAAAGACAACTACAATGTTCTTATCTGTTTTCCATCTTCAAGAAGTGAAGAAACAACTGAATTTCACTTCCGGTTCATTAAAAGAAAAATTAGTAATATCCAAAACACCGGCAACATCAAAGAAATTGTATGCATTCCCACCAAGGTCCCATGACCTTCATTCTTCTTCATATTTTTGGAGCTTCGAGATAGAAAGAGGGAGGTTGACACGCAAACACACTTGTCTTATAGAACAAAAAAATTAAAAGGTATAACATCCAATTAGACACATCATAACAGTTACATAATAAAGACATGTATAATACACAGAGAGCACACAAAACATGCATACAACACGTATGTACAAGTGTTGGTTTTGATACACCGGACACATACACAACCCGTCAGAAGGGAACCTAGTTGTTGTCATAAAAATCAATAACCATCATGTTCCTTGAATCGTTTACTTTTACTAGCATTCATATAGAAGTTGCTGAAGCTGTTAATTTACTTAATTATATATTTTTATTAACCTTCTAGTGTGTTTCCGAAGAAGTTAAGAATAAGTTCTCAGAGACATTATGGAGAGGAGAGGGGACATAAAAATCTCTACCCTGGCGTTTTTATGGTGCTTATTATATTGCATACGTAATCCTTCTTCTTCTTCATCATCTAATCCTTTTACCACGCAGCTTTGTTGCATTTGCTTTTTGACAATTTTATGACTGGCCATCTATATTATGCCAACCTATCCTAAATTAATTATTAATCAGTGGCCTAGAAAACTCTGAACATAAAAATCTTCAAGTTCTCAAACAAATAGAATTGGCATATCATTAATGTAAATTAATATAGTAATCTTGGAATCTCGGCTTATAATTATTTCCTGATATTTATCTGTTCCATTTGTCTCAACCAGATATGGTGCCCCTCCGCATGGTGGGTTTGGTGTTGGTTTGGAGCGTGTGGTGATGCTATTCTGTGCCCTCAACAACATTCGCAAGACTTCACTCTTCCCTCGTGACCCGCAGAGACTTGTTCCTTGAGATCATGTTATGTGGCTCACTTCTTGCTGCTTTGTTCATATCAATCTGATGATTTTATTTGCCCTTCGGCGATTATCTTTAGAATCATATGTAATATTTGCATGACAACTTTAGTAGCTGCTTGAGTTAAGAGTATCAATAATTAATATTGTGGTCAAACAGAGAACCCAAAGAAATTAGTTTTTGTATGGAAATTTTTACTATACAATTTTGTGGTAATTATTTTGTTAATGTGCTGGAGCTGCCGAATGTTGTGAAGGATCAAGTACCGGATTAAGAAGAAAGTTGGGTTGGTATGGTGCAGGAGATTGTAGGATAGGGCTTACGAGATGATATGATAGGGATATAATTAAGTATTTTATGATGAATTCTGAGATCAATTATTGGTATAGGAGATTGAAAAGGTTTAAACCAGTATTTTAAAGTGAATTTCCGAATGAGTAATATAGGCACTGCGAAATTTCAATTTTCACATATTCAGTAGTGTGATCTGGGTTTTAAATTTTTCTTGAGATGTTCATTTGTACTATATTACCTTTAACGGGTTTCACATGCATTACTTGGTTTTTGATTGGCTATATTAACGCTTGAAACTTCTATGCATTCTCATCTCATTTCTAATATTACAAGGGGTGTTTGTTTTCAAGGATTACTTTCGAATAGCTAAGAATTGGTTGACCATCACAGTTCAGGAGAAATTTTTTTTATTGGATAGACAATTCCAGAGTTTGTTTTGAAGAAATCCAGAAGGAAGGTTATACCTTATAACTCAGCCACATGCAAAATGAGGAATTTGTCTCTCTTAAAATGGGCTAGAATCGGTTGGAGTTGTGCCATGTAGCAATGAGAAACCACCAACCCTTGTTAAATACCTTTTTACAGCCCTTAGGGTTATCCCCACTGCCCCAACGCATGTGCATACCCAAGATTTGGTACAGGTTGGGACGGCAAAGTTCCTTTTTCTCTCTCACCCATGGCAGCAGTCATTTGTCCTATTTGCACCTCTAACCTCGCTATAAATTAAGCTTGACTTGTAAGCATTTTCCCTTGACCGAAAAGCAATTGCCCGGAGGTTTGCATGAAAGACTGAAATGTGGAGCTGAGGCTGTCCTGTTCTGATAGGAGACTCTCATGCTGTGCAATGGATTGAGATGATTGTTTAACCAAGGCCTCAAGACTCCTATCCAAACTAGTGACTCTTTTATCTTCAAAATTAGGAGTGAAAGAAGAATTTGATTGACCCAAGTTATTTTAAAATTGTTGATTGGGTGGAGGATTTTGAAATTGTTGGTTTTGAACTTTCTGAAAAGATGTAATTTGATTGGAGTTTTGAAATTGATTTTGATAAGCAGCGTTCTGGGGATTTCTCCACCTAGAATTGTACAGTTAAGAGAGAGAGGGTCATTCCTAGGTTGTTGATGCATGGCATTGACTTGTCTTAGGGGACCAGAAGGAATTGGGTATTCTTCGGTAAGATGAAAAGGGTCGGAACAATTAGCACAAACTGTGTGGGAAAGGTGATTTATAGGAATCTGTGAAGAGATTTTCCCCTCTAAAGCTTCCATTCGGCGTTTTAAAGCGGCCATTGTAGCTTGTGAAGCAATAGAGGTGTCAACGGTATGAACATCATTCCTAGACAAAGTAGTGGATGTATTGATTTCCCATTATACAGTTTTCTCGGGCAGGTCTTCTAAGAAAATCCATGCGTCATCTTCATCATTTTTCATGAACTCCCCTTGACATATGGATTTGGACGCATAATCAAGATCTTCATAGATAATCTGGCAGAGTCGCCATTTCTCTATGCCCTGATTTGGACATTGGATCAAAAGTTCCTTGAAGTGGTCTAGATACGTCCAGAAAGATTCGCCGACATTTTGGTGGAAAAGGTGAATTTCATTCCGAACTCTCGCAGTTTTATGAATGTGATAGAATTTATTACGGAAGACTTCGACAAATTGATCTCAACTAGATAGGTCTTTAAACGCTAAATGAATGAATCGGAGTTTGATAGCATCCTAACTAAGCTACATGATTGTATCCACGTACGTACATTCTCGAACTCACGAAAGAAAACATACGCATCGTTGGTGATGAAACAAAAAAATTGACTAACCAGAAAGAAAATACTTTATTTATACATTACTTGAATTTAAAGTACATTTTCCGGAAAATAGGCATCTTCGGGAAGACACGCGTTTACAAAAGTATCTTCGAGTTCATCTCTACACGCATCGGCTTCAGCCATCATTTGAGACGGAATCTCTTCGAGTCAAAAGAGTATCTAAAGCTGAAAGGCTCGATGAGATCCACCTCGAGGCCAACTTTGTGACCGAAAGCGTTCCTAATGCTATAGCGGTTTCCTTTGCAGGACCCAACCAATCAACCTATCAACCTGTTCATATTAGAATTTTGCACTTTTATACCACCCATTCTTGATCGCATTGTATATAGGTAGGTACTTTTGATCCGTACATAATTGCAAGCTACAGATTCTCAGTCCAAAACAATGAAAATCATGAACAGTCACGACAAATTCAGAACAACTGCCAACAACGGATAAAAATACGGGTTCCGCTCACCATCATTTAAGTGCCGCTTACCGGTTCAGGAGACAAAAGTCAAGCAAGGGTCATTCAAGCACAAAGCACGAGAGAGCTAGCATGAGAATCAAGTTGACAACGTGGAGCACGGGAAAATCAAGATGAAAAGTCCACACATTTTCATCTTTTGGACTGTTGAAAATCTAGAATGAAAATGAAATGATTCTGCAAATACAAATGCACTAAACAGAAGAAAAATGCAATACAAGACAGCCCGAGAAAAATGAAGTTTTAATTCATCAAAACGACCGCGGTTCCTGGTCTAAGGCACCTATTGGCGGCGGAACCGCGGCCACTACGTGGCGTCTCGCGCCAAAATTTCACGGGTAGTTTTGACATTTTGTAAGGGTTAAGAAAAAGATCCTAAAGCTTCACTTCACTGCCTATAAATACCTCCAGACCAGAGCCATATCAAGCATGTATATTTTCACTAGCTTTTTGTTAGAATTTAGTGTAACTTCTTCTTCATCTTTCCTCCATGAAGAGGAGTGCCTTTTATATGCATGTCTTGTAAATTTGTTAGCTAGTTTTTATTTATATTGCTTGTTATTTCCTTTGTTAAGTAGTTGTTTGTTTTCTTGTTCTTTTTCTTCTTCTCTTTTCTTTTATCCTTGCAACCATGACGCTTAAGAGTGATCCTTGCCTAGGTGAGGTCCCAAGTAGCTAGTTGCAATTTTCTATCTCATTTCTTTCTATCTTCTTTATTTATTTTATTTTATAATGAGTCAGTAGTTCTCACTTGTTAGGGTAGGATAAGAAAAGTTTGAGAGAAGAAAATATCTCTCTCTTTTTTTTGCCCAACAACTTGATTCGAACTCCCATCAAGGCAACCACAATCCGCTCCCTATGGCACCCTATCCTATACGATAGCGGTGACACCCTACTGAGACCGGTTGTGGTTGAATTGACCGGAGGTTATGACTAAGAACCAAGAACGGACGAATAAGGACCAAAAGGAAGGAACTAAGAATTGGAAAGCTTAGTTTATACTCGCAAGTTTCCTTCCTAGTCGTGCTAATCCCCGTTGTTGCCGATTACCGTAATATCAATATCAAGAGTGGCAAACGAAAGAAGTGAGCGGACTTCTAACTCAAACTAACCTAATTCTAACCCTAACAGGCTTCTATTAACATACATATCTAAGTACATAGTTAACTTTGAACAAACTCGGACAATTTGGACTTAACTCGTAAAAACACTAAGAAAAAAAAATTCCCATCTCTCCGTGGATCGACTCGTACTCAACCGGCTAGTTACCAAGCGAAACCGTCTTAATTGCGGTAATTAAAACTAGCATAAAAACCTTAACAATCAAATGGCGCTGTTGCCGGGGAGACGGTAGTTTATTTCTTTGTGTAGTTTCGGATTAATTTGTGAATATATATATATATATATATATATATATATATATATATATATATATATATATAACAAAAAAAACTATAAAAATCATTTTGTTATTTTTGATTCTTTTTGTGCGAGTGTGCAGAATAGGGAGAAGATTAAGTTCAGTGCTAAAGTCGTGGGGAGTTAGACCCATATCTCGCGGCTACACCGCGTCGGATCAAGACGAAACCGCGGCTAACCGTATAAATTTTGGAGCAAATATATTGACCAATTCAAGACTCAGAGGCTCCAAACTAGAAGAGGAGATCAACTTTAGCACAAAGAAAAAATCTGGAGTTTTAGATTGTCCAAAGGACCGCGGAACCGCCGCCCAATAGTGATTTTGACCGCGGAACCGCGCTCGCAATATTGCTTCAGAGCGCCAAAATATTTGTGAGTATTTCTCTCTTTTGTCTACCCCTTCTGAACTCCACTGAACTATTTTTCCTGCAGTATTCTTTGCGCAAACTCTCTCCCCCTCTCCAATAAACTGCTTTTTGTACAGGATTCTTCGTGCCGCCGCCAAATAAATTTTTTGCAAGTGTTTTAGATTTTTGTTTGTTATCGTTTTGCATAAATAATACGGACTTTAAGGGGCTATAACATCAATTCAGATTGGGTAAGGATTTCATCACCCTTCCTAAGACCCAAAAAATCACAAAAAACATACGCATTACCCTTGAGCTTAATTAAAAAAATATTTAGACTCAGCCAACTAAGGACTTGTCGTGCTCAATAGGACAGAGAAAGGTTGTGGGCATTCGGTCGTTTATCTAAACTTGACTTTGTGGTGCCTAAGGCTAGACAGGTAAGGAGGTAATTTTAAAAGGCCTGTCTCACGATGATTCGTGAGCGGAACCCTCCTTACCTCAATTGTGCTTACCTGGCCACAATTGGCAGTGAAGAGGCGATTTGAGGATTATCTCACAACTTGTCACTTTGGAACAGTTAGGAGCAGTCGAGTGGACTTTGAAGACCATAGCTCTAGGTGTGATTTTGTATATTGTGACTGTTTGAAGTTGTGTCCATAAATCCGTATATATTTTGCAAAAATCTGTAAATTTTTTAAAAAAAAAAAACCCAAAACTTTCATAAAAACTTGCTATTTGTCGCCAAATTTCCATTCTACCTACCTTTTACCTACTTTTCTTCATAGACGTTTTCTTACCCTCACCTTCTATGCATTGACTATACTAAACCCGTTTAGTGTATGTCCGTTTGGACTCGGTGAAAGCATGTCTTAGCACCTCTACTATGTTTCCATGAGCATCAAGTATGTGATTTAAAAAAATTAGAGGTCTAAGTATACTAAACAAGAATCGAACTAGAGAATTAGGGTTTTAAAGTAAAGAAAACAAGTTCTAATCTAACTGAAGAGTGTCTACAACCTTTGTAGTCTAGTCCTTCACTTCTAAAACTCTAAGTTGTAGTCCCTAGAACTCTTCTTTGACTCCACTTGAAGAAAGGATCGAGCTTACTTGTAGTCTTCGTCATCGAAGATGATCCACCTTGAGTCAACACTCACTTAAGCTTACACTTCACTAATCAAGGTATTATTGAAGTTAACAAACTATACTAATGGGCTAGAGAAGTGTAGGTTGATAAAGTAGGAATTTTGTTCACTAGAAATATTTCTTTCTCTTTTCTTTTTCTCACCCTAGAAAACTAGTGAGGAGATGAAGAAGGAGATGAACTTGGATGAGTATGAACCATGAACTCAAGCGATAATCTCTAAGATAAGATAAGATTGGGAATGATAAATATCTTAGAATAAAACAAGAATTTAAGATGAGTCATGACTTCTCCAAGCATCTCAAGCCATGACTCATTCTTCATTTCTTTTAATTCAAAAATATTTATCATTATCTTTTCTCATTTGTGATTCTCGCACATCCTAGTTCAATGTATCATCAACCACGATACAATGTGTTTATATATATCACACACACACATATATAAATATATATAAAGAGAAGAAAATCTTAAGTGAGCTTAATATTAGTTTATATATATATATCAAATATATATCAAATTATTAAATCAACACTTGATTCAATAATTCGGTTATATCATATATAATCCGGCTAATATCAAATATATATATGTTTATCAAATTATTAAATCAACACTTGATTCAATAATCCGGTTATATCACATATAGGCTGGAATCATCAGACCCCAATAACTTGATAAGTCATGTCGATGTGTGGCTTATAATCTTGTGAGAAACTACTGATAACACCTACCAGTAAATCTCATCAGCTCTGGCCAGGGACTTGCTGTTACAGCCAATCGAGCATAGCGTAAAATCAACTCCCAATACCGGGAGATACGAAACACCTCTTATTGCTCACTGTCTCTATATGACTCGGGACTGTACCCAAAATCCACATGTTTGCATGACTCCTTTGAGCCGTGGTAGGGAGGAAATCAAAGCACAGTGGGAACCACACAAGACACTATGACGATCTCGGGTCTACAGACTAACATGTATAAGTGTCACCAGAGAACTGCTATCTGACAATAGGTATGGTACCACTAGGAGTTCTCGGCGAGTCCTGTTCGGTGTACCCATTCTCCAATGAGCACTTGTGTACAATTTTTGATATCAAACACCAATGGTTATGGGATCAACCATCGCCCCATATAGGGTTAAGAAACGTACACACCAGTCTACTCTGGAATATCGATGCCCTGACTCAATACTCCCTTGACTAGGAACTATTAAAGGATATGCTTGTAGACGACACAAGGCCCACTAGTATGATCTGCATCATAGTCCTGATAATCAAGCCAACATATTAAGGGATTTATCAACATGTATCAAAAAAGACGGTAAACTAAAACAAGTGTACATGTTTAGATAAAGAGAAACCAGATAACATACTATCATGTCGAGCAAGAAAGTCCTCTCTATATATGTCCAAGCATCCACTATAATATACAATAATGGCTTATAGGGCATATATATTCTTAACAATCTCACACTTGCACTAAGGCCAGTTATTGTAGTATCGCATACCCAACATCCTAAAAAGTCTCTCGAACTGTATCTGGGGGATGGCCTTCGTGAGTGGATCCGCCGTGTTGTCCTTCATGTCTAGTCTCCTGACCTCGATCTCACGGCGATCAACTATCTTCCAGATCAGGTGATACCGCCTCAGAATATGTCTGGATCGCTGATGGGACCGGGGTTCCTTGGCCAAAGCCATAGCTACATTGTTATTATAATACAAAGGTATTGGATCCTCAATGGATGGAACCACGCCAAGTTCAATAATGAACTTCTTCATCAGACAGCCTCTTTGGCAGTATCGTTGGCAGCGATGTATTCAGCCTCCATCGTCGAGTCTGCAACGGTATCTTGCTTGGAACTCTTCCAACATATTGCCCCTCCTTTGAGGGTGAAGACAAAACCCGAGACAGACTTGCTGTCATCCTTATCACTCTGGAAGCTCGAATCGGTAAAGGATCCCACTTGGAGTTCTCCATTACCATACACCAAGAACATCTCTTTAGTCATTCTCAAGTACTTAAGAATGTTCTTCACAGCAATCCAGTGCTTCTCCCCTTGGTCTGATTGATACCTACTTACCACAGTAAGTGCGTAAGCTACATCAGGTCTGGTTTATAACATCGCGTACATGATAGACCCAACTACAGAAGCATAGGGTATCACGTTCATGCGAGCTCTTTCCAAATCAGTCTTAGAAGACATCTCTTTGGAGAAAGTGATTCCTAAACAAGCGGGTAAATTACCACGCTTAGAATATTCCATACTAAACCACTTTAGTATGGTGTCTATATACCTAGATTGGGACAATCCCAATATCCTTTTAGATCTATCTCTATAGATCTTTATCCTCAGAATGTAGAAGGCATCACCCAGATCTTTCATGGAGAACTTTTATGATAGGAAGAGTTTGACCGAGTGCAGCATAGGATCATCATTTCCTATCAAGAGTATGTTATCTACGTACAATACGAGAAAGATAACCTTACTCTCTACAATCTTTTTATATATACATGGTTAATCTATGTTTTTGATGAAGTCAAACTCTTTGACTGCCACATCAAAATAGATGTTCCAGCTCCGCGATGCCTGCTTTAATCCGTAAATTGATTTAAGCAGCTTGCATACCTTTCCGCTGCTCCCACTATCTGCGAAGCATTCTGGCTGTCATATACACGCTCTCTTCTAAATCACCTTGTAGAAAAGCGGTCTTGACGTCCATCTGCCAGATTTCATAGTCATGGTATGCAGCAATAGCAAGTAGGATCCTGATGGACTTAAGAATAGCCACTGGAGAAAATGTTTTATCATAGTCGATACCTGGTCGTTGACGAAAACCTTTTGCTACAAGTCTAGCTTTGAAGGTCTCAACCTTTCCATCTACACTAATTTTCTTCTTGAAGATCCACTTGCTTCCAATGGGTTTTACCCCTTCAGGAGCAACTTCAAAAGTCCATACTTTGTTGGTGTACATGGATTCCATCTCAGATCGCATAGCATCCAGCCAATTCACAGAGTCCCCACTTATGATGGGCTGCTTGAAACTAGTTGGGTAATCATCTTCCATGATGCAATCCTCGCACCTACCGTCTATAGAAAATAGTAGTATCTATCAGGTGGGTGAGAAACCCTACTAGATCTGTGGAGTGGCTGAGATTCGTCGGGGATTATTGAATCCTCCTGTTCTACCAAATCTTCAGTTGTAGTTTGTGTATCTGGAACTTCTTCCAGCTCTACCTCATTACCACTAATTTCTTTCACAAGAAATTCCTTTTCTAAAAAGGTGGCGTGTTGAGCAACAAACATCTTTTGTTCCTCACTGTGGTAGAATAGATATCCATATGAATTCTTTGGATATCCCACAAACTTACAAAGAACTGATCGTGCTTCGAATTTATCTAGATTCTGTTTTTTAACATAGGCCGGACAACCCTATATCTTAACTCGTTTAAAATATGGTCTCTTTCCACTCCATATCTCATATGGTATTTTAGGCACAGATTTTGATGGAACTTGATTCAATAGGTATGCAGCTGTCTCAAATGCATAACTCTAAAAGGAAATAGGTAACTCAACAACACTCATCATAGAGCACACCATATCTAATAGGGTGCGATTCCTCCACTCCGATGCTCCATTGTGTTGTGGTGTATACAGAGGAGTAAGCTGAGAGAGAATCCCATTCTCTTTTAGATAATCTCGGAATTCCATGCTTAAGTATTCACCTCCTCGATCAGATCGAAGAATTTTAATACTTTTACCCGTCTGGTTCTATACTCCGCTCTTACATTCCTTGAATTTCTCAAAAGTTTCAGATTTGTGTTTCAACAGGAACACATATCTTAATCTTGAGAGATCATCGGCGAATGTAATGAAGTACGAGAAACCATTTCTGGCATGTGTAGACATAGGACCGCATACATCCTATGTATCAGTCCCAAGAGTTCAGTAGCTCTTTCTCCGTATCCCGTAAATGGAGTTTTGGTCATCTTTCCTTTGAGACATGACTGACAAGTTTCATAAGATGTAAATTCGAACGGATTCAAATATTCATCTTATGCAACTTAGCTAGTCTTGTCACATTGATATGACCCAGTCTACAATTCCACAAGAAGGCTTTGTTCATTTCTGAACTTTTCCTCTTGTGTGTGTTCTGTATGTTTAGAACTGTATTTTGATTTAGAACTTATATACCATTACACAACGTACCAAACCCAATCAACACTTGATTTAGGAAAATGTTCATAACATTTTTCTCTAATACAAAGTTAAATCCTTCTTTATCTAATAAAGATACGGATATTATATTGCACATCATCAACAGTACGAAATAACAGCAGTTCAAAATCAATGTATTACCGTTTGACAATACAAGGTGATATTTGCCGACAGTTTCGGCAGCAACAATTGCTCCATTCCCTACTCTGAGAAACATATCACTCTTTTCCAGTTATCTACTTTTTTTTAACCCTTGTAACAGATTACAAATATGGGATCCTGATCCGGTATCCAATACTCAGGACGTAGAGCAGACTGAGAAACAGTTCTAAATAACTAACACACTTGAAGAAGATGCATTATAATGCTCTTTCTTCATTCGGGTTGCATGGAAATCCTTGCATTCCCCTATCTCTTGCCCAGACTTATGATAGTTGTCATAAGATAGAGCGGAACTAATGTTTCCCAGCCCAGTATGTTGGAGATAGTGCCCTCAGAGTCAATTATTGGATCACAGGCACGTGATTGCAATGATTGAGGGAGGACCTATCCCGGTAGGACAGTCTTACTCAAGATGATAGTATGCTATCTGGTTTATCTTTATCATCGTGTACTGCTTTAGGTGATCAGACAGGTCGCTATTACACGTTGATAGAGCCCCTAGGATTCATGCTTGACTGCCAGCAGTATGAGGGCGATCATATACGTGGGAGCTGGTAGTCTATAAGCACATCCTTAAAAGGTCCCTAGTCGTGGGAGTTTCGAGACAGGGCATCGATACTCTAGAGTAGACTAGTGTATACAGTCGAGACCCCGACGAGGGGCGGTGGCCGGTCTCACAAGCCATTGGTGTCAGTTAGTTCACCTAAGATGTATACAGGTGCTCATTGGGTTATGAGTACACCGGACATGACTCGCCGGGAACCTGCTAGTTGGGATTATACCAGACGTCAGATAGCAGTTCCCTGGTGACATGTGTATATGTTAGTTCATCGACCTGAGATCGTCATTTGTCTCGTGTGAGTTCCCACTGTACTTTGATTACTACCTTACCACGCTCAAAGGAGACGTGCAAACAGGTTTTAGTTGGGTACAGTCCCGAGCCACATGGAGGCAGTGAGTGGATCTTCAGGGGTTCGTCTCTTCCGGTATTGGGGGTGAGGTCGCATTGTGTCTAGGAGAGCCATTACACGAAGCCCTCGGCCGAGGCAGGAGATTTACTGGTAGGTATTCCAGTAGTATCTCAGGGTTTTCTGGGCTACACTCCGACACGACTTGTACCGCTATTGGGGGTCTGACTTTTACCAACCCCCTAGGCCCGCCATGTGATACTCATAGACGAACGGACTTGACTGTACGGATATTATCACTGACAGGCTCAGTAGGGTGTCAGGCTGAGTTCGCTCACAGACGTCCCTTTTGGTCAATACCTGGTAGCTCGTTACGTATAGGCTAATACCTCTGACATGCTAGTGGTTAAATCCACAACCAATGTATTGACGAGTCTTTAGAGTCCTCCAAAGACCCGTTTCTCAAGTTTCGGGCGAAACGCTGTAGAGGCCGTATGGAGATATGGCAGGGTTCGATCAGATACGTGCGGTATTGCATGGATCATGATCGGACGGAAAATACTAGCGGGCTTTGGTTTAAGCCGGATCCTAGTATTGTACAGTGTAGATTTTGTCTCATTGTATTTGTATTCGGTCGGAATACAAATGCGGGTATGTATATACAGTAGCGGGTTTTCCTGTAATTTATTACGGGATCAGTTTTTTGGAGGTGCCAGTTTGCTTTCCGTTTCGGCCATTTTCCTTTGTATCTTTCATTGGCCGAAGATTGGTGGAGGAGGGCTTATTTGCATTTGTGCAAATAAGCATTTTGGAGGGTTGTCTTTACTTATCTTTGTATCATGATAATTCCTCCACCATTTGACTTCTTCTTCTTCTCATCATGGTTGTTGATGATTAGTTGATGGAGTATTGGTTTTGGTTGTTGATCATTGCTTGACTTTGGAGTAATGATGATGGTTGGTTGAGTGTGGGTTTGAGTGTGTAATCATTTCCTTTCATGATAACCTTTTTGATCTCTCTCTCTCTTGCATTATTATTGTGGGACTCTCCCTCATTCTCCCACTCTCTTCTCCTCACCTTGTCATGGCCGGCCAAGCCATGTAGGGGCTGTCCAATTTTTGGTAGTGGGGATTTTTGCTCTTCATGCTTGCTAAAATCCCAAGTTCATCACAAAATTCCACCACTTCATTTCCTCCACCAAAATGGCAACCTCCTACAACCCCAAATGAGACATAACACTCTACACTATATTCTACAGCAAATCTTGGGCACGTCGACTCGCCAGCTTCGTGCCCGAGTTGCCTCGGACCAGAGGCGGGAGCCCGTAAAAGAAGTCGGCGACGTGGTGCCCTTCCGGCGACTTGGTGGAGACCGGAGATTCCGCGGGGAGATCGGGACGACGACGAGAAGACCGAAGGACACGGATCGCTCGGTATATCTCTCTAACCGTTCTTTAGTTAGCTAGGACTAGTTTAATGGCCCGATCCGGGTTTATAGTGCGCGGTGGTGCCGGTTCTAAAAGTTAAAGTAAATCATCGCTTCCGCATTCCGGCATCGGATTGACGGCCGGGGCGCCGCCGTGCACTTACAATGGTATCAGAGCCTCGCCATTAACCTAGTCTAGCTTGGTCTAATGTGTTTACATCTTCGATCGAACAAAATTCCAAAACCCGCATTTTCTAAAGTATCAGTTTCTGTCGAAATATTTTTGGCTCCAAAATTTTTTCAGTACATCGCAGAATTATATGCAGGGAATTTTAAGCATTCTGGGAAAAATTTGGTCATGTGATGTCACCTTATCACCGCGGAACCGCGGCCAAACCCACGCATTGGCCGTGGTTCCGCCGCAGTCTAGACTGTTCACAGTACCAAAATTTTCCAGAGAGCTTCTAAGTTCAAAATGGGGTTTTTGGAATGTTATTTTTTGGGCCCAGATTTCTTTGAGTGCTACAGTAGTGCTTGGGGCCCACTTGGTAATTTTTGATCGATCAGATATTTTAAACATGTTAGTTCATAGTATTTACATTATATCTGTGACCGTGAATGTCACTTGATCGGTAAATCCTGTCTAACTGCTATAGCCCGGTTAGACGGATTTGCGAACGTGACATTCACGTTGATATTCTGTGATTGTGCTGTGATGTTGCGGATCGGTCGTGGGGGATAGCCAGGATGCAATGCTAGTACAGTTTTGGTTGTATTGTGTACATTTGTTATTGCAGGGCGAGCGTCTGACATGTGGACTGCCGTCACTGCCTGTTTGTATTATTCTTTTGGGGCATGACCGGGTCGAGGTCGATGTACCCGTTGTATGTATATTTTACTTTCTGTACTAGGATTACCCCGCGGAGGGGTGCACGGATGGCCGGGTTCTAGAGGGCAACGAGCCCGCATCTCATGGCGTTGAGACGGAGGGGCCTCACTCTAGAATTGGCGGGCTATTCGCCGCACTCGTAGAGGGTACAGGTTGACCCAGGAGGGGTGCCCAAGTTACCGGATTCCGTGAAGTGCTGGGTGGTCCATTCACGTTGCTGAAGGGGGCTGCCTCGCTTCAGGTTTTGGCGGGTAACTGTTAGTGTTTATGCCCTAGAAGGCCATTACTGTATCATACTAGTTTGTATATTACTTAATGGAAGCTTGGGATATTCACATGTATATAACAGTCTTGCTAAACATGGTAGTATGCTACTTGGTTTTTCTATCTTAATATGTGAGTGTACGTATTGATAGAGCTCTTAGGATCTTGCTTGTCTACCAGCGTTGTGATGGCAGTCACACTAGTGGGGGCTGGGTAGTCTACAAGCACATCCTTATTCAGGTCCCTGGTCGTTGGATTATCGAGACAGAGCATCGATACTCCGGAGTAGACTGGTGTGTACGCTTCTCATCCCAGTTGGGGAGATGGTCTGTCCCACAGCCGTCAGTACGTCGTACTGGAGATAGTATGCAGGTGCTCGTTAGGTTACGGGTACACCGGACAGGACTCACAGGGAACTGTTGGTTGGTTTTATACCAGTCGTCAGTGAACAGTTCCCAGGTGACATGAGTACAGCATAGTCCGCAGACTTGACACTGCTACTTCGCCTCGAGTGTGTCCCACTGTTCTTAGATTGCTACCCTACCACGGCTCAAAGGAGTCGTGCAAACAGGTAGCAGTTGGGTACAGTCCCGAGCACTTGGAGGCAGTGGCGGTTAGATAGGATTCGTCCCTCCCGGTATTGGGAGTAGATATCGCGCTGTGTCAGAGAGCCATTACGCAAAGTCCCTGGCCAGGGTAAGCGAGATTTGCTGGTAGGTTCCAGTAGTTTCTCAGGGTGTAATGGGCTTCCCTCCGACACGACTTATACCGCTATTAGGGGACTGACGCTTGCCGCCCCCTAGGCCCGATATGCGATAGTCTTGGACGAACGGACCGGACTGTATGGAGATTGTCACATCAGACTCAGTAGGAGTTCGGATGGGTTTCCTCATCGGCCTTCTTATCGACAACTACCTGAGGACCGTTACGTACAGCTAGTGCCGCTTGCGGTCTGTGGTTAAACCCACTGCCAGCGTAGTAGTCGAGTCTCTAGAGTCCCACACAGAGAGTTTCCTATTCCAGGCGAAACGATATAGAGGTCGTATGGTTTTACGACAAGGGTTCGGACGCATACGTGTGTTTACGCACGTACGACTTTCGGACAGTTTTTACCAGTCGGCTTTGGTTTAAGCCAGTTACTGGTATCCGGTTATTGGATTTTTACAGTCTAAAGTTTTTCCGTATTTTTGCGGAAAGGAGGGGCGTTCTCGTAATTATGCGGGAAGCTTCTAGAAGGTGGTGACTAAGGAGGTTAAGGTGGCATATGAAATGATTGTGATTAGTGAGTCACCTTGATGATTCATAGAAGTCTTTTGTCATTATAATGAATCATCACTAGATATTTTCAAGCATGGTTGCTAAATTCTTTTCTTCATAAAAGAAATGCTTGATATATATCTTCTTGACTCACTATTCTCTTATCATTATCATCTACACATTCTCTCTCCTCAAGCTCTCTCTCTTCAAAAGACTAATCCTCCCCTCTCATGAGTTGAGTACAAGGGTTAGTAAGACTAAACAATCCATAACCATCACTCTATCTCAATCTATCTTCTTTGATTAGCAATCCAAGAAGGTTAGTTGCCTCAAGTTTAGAGGCTAAGCTTGGAGTTTTGCTCTCGGGTGGATCGTCTACTACAAAGAGAAGGCCGAGGAGAACAAGGAGATCGTAAAGACGAAGGAGTTAGTTCATTAGGTATAATCCCTAAACACAGTAGTTTAGAAACACTTTGTGTTTGGCTATTTATAGTTTAGCTTCGATTCAAGCGGTTAGTCGATGTTCGTTCACTAAACAAGTTCGTTTTTGAAAATTCCGCCTCCCCACAAGTATTGGGGTGTAGTACATCGACTTACAGTGGTATCAGAGCCTCGCTAAACAATAAATAACTTTATTGCAAATTTGTACGAATTTCGAACGGAAAAACGAAGCCGGAAAACCCTAAAAATATCAGTTTTCTGTCGATTTTAAAATGAGTCTAAAAATTTTTCAGGGTTGCTCAGAAAGCTTGAAAAGGGTCCAGGAGAACACCCATGAAATTTGAGCCCATGAATCGGCTAAAGAGCCGCGGAAGCGCGGCGGATCCCACCGATCCGCCGCTGTTCCGCGGCCGAGTTGCCGAGTCATGGACTCATTTTTCATGTGTGGGTCCTTTCTGGTATTTGGTGTTTTCTGGAATATTTTAATTTTGCTCAGGTTTCCAGTTTACAGAGCAGTATTGGAGCAATGTTAAATGCGTTTAATCGATCGAAATTGTACAGTATTTGCATATTGGATTATATCTGTGATTTATAAATGTGTTCGTAAACCTCCCCTAACTGCTAGTATGTCGGTTGGCAGGGGGTTGCACATTTCTGTAATGGTTTTATCTGTTTGTGCATATGAACTGTAATTGGACTGTTGTGGTGTATAGCCGGGGTTTAGCAATGGGTTATTATTTAATTCATTTGTTGTAAATGTAATTTGTTGTAATATTATTTTTGCGGGGCACCTCCAGGTTGCGGTTGTAGCCACCGTTGTATTATTTCATTTTACTGTTTATGCTCCTAGGACTGACCCAAGGTGGGGTGCACAAACTGCCGGGCGGGTAGTTTGCCGTACCCGTAGGGGTCGAGGGTGGGGTAATGGCTATTCATCACAACTGTGTTATCCGTCTTTTCTTGCAGGCTCAAAAGAAATACGGATTGCTAGCAAATCCAATTAAGTTCATCTGTGTTCTGGAATGTATATCATTGCGTCAGACGAATGTAAAATATCTATATATATGATAGCTATTTAGACGTCACTTATGTTTTACACCCGCGCTAGCCCAGCTCCCGCTCTGTCGTTAGTTAAGTAACCTAACGGGTGATGACGGGACCCCGTGGCGAATGCGGATGGCATAAGAGGACGTTGTATTTTCGTTGTTTTCTGCAATGATAGGTTAATGATGGGACGCATTATCTATAATGCAAAGAAAAACAAACCAAAGTTTAAATCGTTGGAACAATTTAAAAGAAACCACTCGGTTAATTTTAAAAACAGATATTTTTAAATGCGGAGCTTTAACCACTCCTTTTAAAAGCTATCAGGTTCCTTCGGTTATATCAAGTTCACTACGTTCACGGTTTCGCCAAAACCATTCGTAGCCCTCCGTCATTTCATCTGGGTATTCAGTAGTATTCAAGCTATGTATTTTGACCTAACGCCAAGGCATAGTGTTTGGTAGCTACTGGGTATTCATTTGTTGCATAGGTAGATGAGTTAGTTTGGGACAGTCGTATTATCATTTTGGCCGAACGTCAAGGATATATACGGATGGGTTCAAATTGACAAGATAATGATGGGTAGAACTTGACATGTGACTTATGACATTTTGACCTAACGCCAAGGTCATAAGAGCATGGGGCAGAAATATATATCGGGAATTTCTAAAGAAACTGAAATTTGCAAAGAGATGCATACCATTTGGAGTTTGATGAATGTTGGTAGGATTCCTTCAACATTATCATACGATGATATTTGGATCCCGATCCTACTGTGAGTATATGCTACTTATCAGGAGATTCGTCACTTAACGATCAATGCTATAAACCTAGTAGGTGTCCAGAAAGGTGTCAGCGGGGTTACGCCCCCAGAGAAAAGAGGTTATTTAATTAAGAAACTTCGCGAAAGCGTTGGAAAACCTCCCTCGAAGTATCGACACTGGCCTGGCTGAACGGTTAAGCAAGTATTGTATGGTGAGAATAGTCCTGGCTAATTCTTCTTTTATGGTTTGAGGAAGGATTCGAGAAACAGTGGGAGCCATCCAGTTTAGATAAACTAAAAACCACTCTAAACTTGCAAGAGCATCATGCTAAAGAGTTTTCTTCTCTCTCTCCTAATTGCAGCGACCCTGAAAATGACTGGACTTAAGTTACTTTTAGAGAAAAATATACTGACAGGGCCAAACTATAAAGATTGGCTGCGGAATGTCAAAATGGCTTTGACCTATGACAAATTGGGGTACATCCTCACCGCTACGGCACCTGCTGTCCCTGGTCCCAAATCCAGCAATGCGGATAAGGAAATCCGCAAAACCTGGGATTTAGATTGCGCGAGAGCCAAGTGCATCGTGCTTGCCTCAATGAACAATGAACATCAGAGGAGGCACGAGGATATGTCCCTAGATGGCATATTTCTCCATACAAAGGAACTTTATGGAGAGCAATCTCGTATAGCAAGATACGAGACCTCTAAGAACTTGTTTCGAGCGAGGTTGACTGTCGGGTCATCGGTAGGTGAACATGTCCTAAAGATGATCGGCTATATTGAAGAGCTCGCAGACCTTGGGACGACTTTGGATAATGAGCTCTATACAGACCTTATTCTCCAGTCCCTTCCTCCCACCTACGCCCAGTTTATCCTCAACTTCAACCTTCAAGGAAAAGAAGTTGAACTTGCGGAACTCCTGAACATGTTAAGGAGTGCAGAGGGCACCTTGCAGAAGGCAAGGGAAACACCCGCTATGTTTGTTGGCGGTGCATCTTCTTCCGGGTCCAAGGCTAGGGCCAAAGGAAGGAAGAAGAAGGCCGCACCCAAACCTAGAGGAGGTGTTAGTAAGGTGGGAAAGAAGGGAAAGAAAAAGTTTGCAGTACCGGTAGTTGGCCAGGATGAGTGCTTCCATTGTCACAGGAAAGGGCACTGGAAGAAGGATTGCAAGGCGTGGAACGCCAAGAACCAGGAACCGAAGCAAGCTGTGGCTTCGACTTCAGGTGTGTTTGTAATTGAGAATTGTCTGTCGATCAACTCTACTTCCTGGGTATTGGATACCGGATCAGGATCTCATATTTGCAATTCTTTGCAGGCACTGAGAAACCGTAGAGTGCTGAAGGAAGGTGATATGACCCTAAAGGTTGCTAACGGAGCTAGCGTGGGAGCTGCGTCCGTCGGGGATTATCACCTAGGATTGACGAGTGGACACATTTTGGTTTTACATAACTGTTATTTTGTGCCAAGCTTAACGTGTAATATCATATCAGTTTCCTTGTTATCAAATAAAGGTTATGATTTCACGTTTGTAAGAGATGTTGTTAACATCCACCTTAATCATGGTTTGATTGGGTCCGGTACTCTAAATAACGGTATATATGTTTTAAACCAACTCCAAATTTTCAATGTCCAGAACACACTAAAAAGAAAGTCTCCAGATTTAAATAAAGCTTTCTTATGGCATTGTAGACTGGGTCACATCAATGAGAGAAGGTTGACTAAGTTGCATAGAGAAGGATATTTGGACTCGTTCGAATATCAAACTTATGACACTTGTCAATCTTGTCTCAAAGGAAAGATGACAAAGACTCCATTTACTGGACAAGGAGTAAGAGCGAGCGAGCTCTTAGGACTCATACACAGCGATGTATGCGGTCCGATGTCTACACATGCAAGAGGTGGTTTTTCCTATTTCATTACTTTCACGGATGATTACTCAAGATACGGATTCATTTATCTGATGAAACATAAATCCGAGGCTTTTGAGAAATTCTGAGAGTATAAGAATGAAGTAGAAAACCAAACCGGCAAAAGTATCAAGACACTTAGATCTGATCGAGGTGGTGAATACTTGAGTGCCGAGTTCCTTGGTTACCTAAAAGAGAAAGGAATTCTCTCTCAGCTTACTCCTCCATACACTCCACAGCATAACGGTGTATCGGAAAGACGGAATCGAACCCTATTGGATATGGTACGATCCATGATGAGTAATGCTGAGTTACCGCGATCTTTCTGGGGTTATGCGCTAGAATCAGCGGCATATCTTTTGAACATGGTTCCTACCAAGACTGTGCCTACCACTCCATATCAGATGTGGAGCGGGAAGAAACCCCATCTACAGTATATAAAGATTTGGGGATGTCCAGCTTTTGTTAAAAAGCAGCATGTGGACAAGCTCGAGGCACGATCAGTAAAGTGTAGTTTTGTGGGATATCCAAAGAACTCCAGGGGATATCTATTCTATTACGCAGAGGAACAAAAGGTATTTGTTTCTCGTAATGCCCATTTTCTAGAACATCAGTTTTTAGAAAAGGAATCAAGTGGGAGCGAAATAGAACTGGAAGAAATTCCAGAACCACAAACTAATACTGAAAGTTTGGTAGAACCGGTAGTTCAAGAAGAACAGGACATTCCCGCACCCCTCCGCAGGAGTAGTAGGCCGTCTCATCCGCCTGAGAGATACTACGGTTTTCTCATAGATGGGGATAGAGAGGATTGCATCATAGATGATGATGAACCTACTAACTTCCAGCAGGCCATCCAGAGCGGCGACTCGGTACGATGGCTAGATGCAATGCGGACCGAGATGGAGTCCATGTACACCAACAAAGTATGGATTTTGGACCTTGCTCCAGATGGGGTAAAACCCATAGGATGCAAATGGATCTTCAAGAAAAAGATTGGTGTAGATGGACAGGTGGAAACCTATAAGGCTAGACTTGTTGCAAAGGGTTTTCGTCAAAGACCTGGTTTGGACTATGACGAAACTTTTTCTCCAGTGGCTATGCTCAAATCCATTCGGGTCCTTCTTGCTATTGCTGCCTTCCATGATTATGAAATCTGGCAGATGGACGTAAAGACGGCTTTTCTGAATGGAAATTTAGAAGAGAGCGTCTATATGGATCAGCCAGAGGGTTTCAATCAGAGTGGGAGCAGCGGGAAAGTATGCAAGCTGCTTAAGTCCATTTATGGACTAAAGCAGGCATCGCGGAGTTGGAACATCTGTTTTGATGAGACAGTCAAAGAATATGACTTTATCAAAAATCCAGATGAACCGTGTATATATAGTAAAGTTGTAGCCAGAAGTGTCGTATTCCTCGTCTTGTACGTGGATGACATTCTATTGATAGGAAATGACATTCCTATGCTACAATCTGTCAAAGGATTCTTGTCACACAGGTTCTCCATGAAAGACCTGGGTGATGCCTCTTACATTCTAGGGATCCGGATCTATCGTGATAGATCCAAGAGGATGTTGGGACTTTCGCAGTCCAGGTATATCGACACTGTACTGAAAAGATTCAGTATGGAAGATTCTAAGCGCGGTAATCTACCGGCTTGTCACGGAATCACCCTCTCCAAAGAGATGTCTCCCAAGACTGATTTGGAAAGGGAACGCATGTCTATTATACCCTACGCTTCTGCGGTAGGCTCTATAATGTATGCGATGTTGTGTACTAGACCAGATGTAGCTTATGCACTAAGCGTGGTAAGCCGGTATCTGTCAGACCCAGGGGAGAAGCACTGGATAGCAGTAAAGAACATTCTCAAGTACCTGAGAAGGACTAAGGAGATGTTTTTGGTTTACGGCGGAAAAGACCTCAGGTTGGAGGCCTTTGCTGATTCCGGCTTCCAGAGTGATAAGGACGATTCCAAGTCCATATCGGGTTATGTCTTTACCCTCAATGGAGGGGCGGTGTGCTGGAAGAGCTCCAAGCAGGACACCGTTGCTGACTCGACGATGGAAGCGGAGTATATAGCTGCTTGCGATGCCGCAAAAGAAGCAGTCTGGATGAAGAAGTTCCTAACAGAACTTCAGGTGGTTCCTACCATAGTTGATCCAATACCTCTGTATTGCGACAACAACGGAGCTATAGCTTTAGCGAAGGAACCAAGGTCCCATCAGAAGTCCAGACACATCTTAAGGCGGTATCACCTGATCAGGGAGATCATTGATCGTCAGGAGATCGAGGTTCGGAGAGTTGCTTCTGAAGAGAACATTGCTGATCCATTCACGAAGGCCCTACCTCAGATTCAGTTCGAGAGGCTACTCGAGATCATTGGTCTACGATATGCCAGTACATGGCCCTAGTGCAAGTGGGAGATTGTTAGTGTTTATGCCCTAGAAGGCCATTACTGTATCATACTAGTTTGTATATTACTTAATGGAAGCTTGGGATATTCACATGTATATAACAGTCTTGCTAAACATGGTAGTATGCTACTTGGTTTTTCTATCTTAATATGTGAGTGTACGTATTGATAGAGCTCTTAGGATCTTGCTTGTCTACCAGCGTTGTGATGGCAGTCATACTAGTAGGGGCTGGGTAGTCTACAAGCACATCCTTATTCAGGTCCCTGGTCGTTGGATTATCGAGACAGAGCATCGATACTCCGGAGTAGACTGGTGTGTACGCTTCTCATCCCAGTTGGGGAGATGGTCTGTCCCACAGCCGTCAGTACGTCGTACTGGAGATAGTATGCATGTGCTCGTTAGGTTACGGGTACACCGGACAGGACTCACAGGGAACTGTTGGTTGGTTTTATACCAGTCGTCAGTGAACAGTTCCCAGGTGACATGAGTACAGCATAGTCCGCAGACTTGACACTGCTACTTCGCCTCGAGTGTGTCCCACTGTTCTTAGATTGCTACCCTACCACGGCTCAAAGGAGTCGTGCAAACAGGTAGCAGTTGGGTACAGTCCCGAGCACTTGGAGGCAGTGGCGGTTAGATAGGATTCGTCCCTCCCGGTATTGGGAGTAGATATCGCGCTGTGTCAGAGAGCCATTACGCAAAGTCCCTGGCCAGGGCAAGCGAGATTTGCTGGTAGGTTCCAGTAGTTTCTCAGGGTGTAATGGGCTTCCCTCCGACACGACTTATACCGCTATTAGGGGACTGGCGCTTGCCGCCCCCCTAGGCCCGATATGCGATAGTCTTGGATGAACGGACCGGACTGTATGGAGATTGTCACATCAGACTCAGTAGGAGTTCGGATGGGTTTCCTCATCGGCTTTCTTATCGACAACTACCTGGGGACCGTTACGTACAGCTAGTGCCGCTTGCGGTCTGTGGTTAAACCCACTGCCAGCGTAGTAGTCGAGTCTCTAGAGTCCCACACAGAGAGTTTCCTATTCCAGGCGAAACGATATAGAGGTCGTATGGTTTTACGACAAGGGTTCGGACGCATACGTGTGTTTACGCACGTACGACTTTCGGACAGTTTTTACCAGTCGGCTTTGGTTTAAGCCAGTTACTGGTATCCGGTTATTGGATTTTTACAGTCTAAAGTTTTTCCGTATTTTTACGGAAAGGAGGGGCGTTCTCGTAATTATGCGGGAAGCTTCTAGAAGGTGGTGACTAAGGAGGTTAAGGTGGCATATGAAATGATTGTGATTAGTGAGTCACCTTGATGATTCATAGAAGTCTTTTGTCATTATAATGAATCATCACTAGATATTTTCAAGCATGGTTGCTAAATTCTTTTCTTATTCTTTTCTTCATAAAAGAAATGCTTGATATATATCTTCTTGACTCACTATTCTCTTATCATTATCATCTACACATTCTCTCTCCTCAAGCTCTCTCTCTTCAAAAGACTAATCCTCCCCTCTCATGAGTTGAGTACAAGGGTTAGTAAGACTAAACAATCCATAACCATCACTCTATCTCAATCTATCTTCTTTGATTAGCAATCCAAGAAGGTTAGTTGCCTCAAGTTTAGAGGCTAAGCTTGGAGTTTTGCTCTCGGGTGGATCGTCTACTACAAAGAGAAGGCCGAGGAGAACAAGGAGATCGAAAAGACGAAGGAGTTGGTTCATTAGGTATAATCCCTAAACACAGTAGTTTAGAAACACTTTGAGTTTGGCTATTTATAGTTTAGCTTCGATTCAAGCGGTTAGTCGATGTTCGTTCACTAAACAAGTTCGTTTTTGAAAATTCCGCCTCCCCACAAGTATTGGGGTGTAGTACATCGACTTACAGTAACTTGCCGCGCCCGTAGGGGTCTAGGATTTCATTGCACAGGCTATCCACACGACCAGGGGAACGTCGGGTTTCAGTAGCGGCTCTGTGAAACGCGGGGATCCCAGATATCTGTATTGTTCTGTGATGCTGTACATTTCTGTGATGTTGCATTTTATCACGCCTTGAGCGAAAATTATATATTATATATATACTAGTAGATGTTGTATATGTTTTGTATCCACGCTAGTCCAGTCCCCGCTCTGTCGTTAGTTAGCTAACCTAACGGGTAATGACGGGACCCAGTGGCGAATGCGGATGGCATATACGTACATCATTATTTTCGTTCTTTATTGGTGTGATCAATTGATGGGACTGCGTTGATTCGGATCAATGCAAGTTAAAAACAAACCTAATCTGATGTTGTTAGAACATTTTTCAAAAAGCTGTTATTGCAAGGACGTTCACTTTTGTTTTGCACAGTGGTATTCAGTTGGAATATCCTGCTCCTCAGTCGACGAGGCAAGGGCCGAGATCCCTTCACCGGGAGTGACCCCTTGGACAAAAGTTTGCGTCAGGGCAATAACTTCACTATAGCCGATTACTTTTGCTTTGCATCGTGGTATTCAGTTGGAATATCCTGCACCTCATTCTACGGGGAAAGAGCCGAGATCCCTTCACCGGGAGTGACCTCTTTAGCAAAGGTTTTCGTCACTATATTTTTAGAAGCTATCCGTTCCTTCAACGATATCAAGTTCATTACGTTAAAGGTTTTCGCCAGAAACCATTCTTAGCCCTCCGTCGTTTCATATGGGTGGTCAATAGTATTCAAGCTGTGTTTGTTGGTCAAAGTCAAGGCACAGTGTTTGGTAGCTATTGGTTATTCATATGCAGCATAGATAGATGCGTTGGTTTGGGACAGTCGTATAGCCTTGTTGGCCAAAGTCAAGGGCTTGTACGGGTGGGTTCAAATTAACCTGGAGAATGACGGTTAGAACTTGACATGTGACTTATGATTTGTTGGCCAAAGTCAAGGTCATAAGAGCATGGGGCAAAAATCACATCGGGAGTTTCTAAAGAAACTGAAACTTTCCAGATATGCGCATACCTTCTGGAGTGTGATGACGTGAGCGGATTCTGTCACGTTATCATGCGGTGATAGTTGGATCCCGATTCCCACTGATGAGTTGGTTTACTCCTCGGGATATCCCGGCTAATTCTTCTTTTAGGTTTGGAGGAGAATTTGACGGTACAGTGGGAGGTTTCCTGATTAGATAAATTGGTAACCATTCTGATCTAGGTTAGAGTGCACGCTGAGTGTTTCTTTTCTCTCTCTCTGGCAGCGACCATTGACCCGACCCTAAGACTATGACTCAGAGACCAAGTTGACCGAACCTTCTTAAAACACTGGCTTTTGGATTGTCAGAGTTGCATACCTCATTGCCACTCCTACTTTTACCCTTTTCTCCAGGACATCCCGTATTACTACGTACGTCCACTTCCATTGGACAAAACCATCGTATGGTTAGATATGAACTCGAAGGAATTTATTCGAGGATGGTTTCTGGTTCTGGAGAAACTGAATAGGACTATTCAGTTGTTGTTAGTGTATATGCCCTAGAGGCCATTACTGTATCATACTAGTTTGTATATTACTTAATGGAAGCTTGGGATATTCACAGTTGTATATACAATCTTGCTCGAAATGGTAGTATGCTACTTGGTTTGTCTCTGCTTTAATATGTGCATGTGTTTCTTTTAGCATATTGCTGATATACATATTGGTAGAGCCCTTAGGATCTTTGCTTGATTACCAGCGTTGTGATGGCGCTCACACTCGTGGGAGCTGGGTGATCTATAAGCACATCCTTATACAGGTCCCTAGTCGTTGGACTATCGAGACAGGGTATCGATACTCCGGAGTAGACTAGCGTATGCGCTTCTCATCCCAGCGTGGGAGACGGTCTGTCCCACAGCCGTCAGTACGTCGTACTTGAGATAGTATGCGGGTGCTCGTTAGGTTATGAGTACACTGGACAGGACTCGTCGGGAACTGTTGGTTGGTATTATACCTATCGTCAGTTATCAGTTCCCAGGTGACATGAGTACAGCTTAGTCCGCTGACTTGACACTGTCACTTCGCCTCGAGTGTGTTCCCACTGCACTTTGATTGCTACCCTACCACGGCTCAAAGGAGTCATGCAAACAGGTAGTTTTTGGGTGCAGTCCCGAAGCACTTGGAGGCAGTGACGGTTAGACAGGATTCGTCTCTCCCGGTATTGGGGGTTGACATCGCGCTGTGTCCAGGAGAGCCATTACACGAGTAGTCCCTGGCCAGGGCAAGCGAGATATACTGGTAGGTTTCCAGTGTTATCTCAGGGTGTTCTGGGCTACACTCCGACATGACTTGTACCGCTATTAGGGGACTGACGTTCACCGCCCCCCTAGGCCCGCCATGCGATGTATCAGACGAACAGACCGGACTGTACGGAGATTGTCACATACAGGCTCAGTAGGAGTTCAGATGGGGTTCACCTCGTCAGTCTTCTTATCGACATCTACCTGGGGACCGTTACGTACAGCTAGTGCCGCTTGCGGTCTGTGGTTAAACCCACTGTCAGCGTAGTGTCGAGTCTTTAGAGTCCCACACAGAGAGCTATTCGCCTTTAGGCAAAATGAGTAGAGGTCGCATGGTTTTGCGACAGGGTTCGTTCACATCCGCGCACTTGTGCACGTTTGCTGTCCGGACAGTTTATACTAGCGGGCTTTGGTTTAAGCCGGATCCTAGTATATGATTTGGGATTGGTTTTTCTCATTGTATTCGTGTTCCTCGGATCACAAATACGGGTGCGTATGCACAGTTGCTTGAGACAGAGGGAGAGGACTTTGATTAGGGTTAATGACTATTGTCATTTTATTAACCCTAATACTTATGTGTGTATTATGGTTAATTGATATTAGTTTAAATAATTGTGCATGGTTATGGTTGTTGACCATTTGACCTCCTTGACTTGTTGACCTTGGTTGACACTTTGACCATCATCATTTCATTTGGAAGATGCTCTTTGATCCTTGCAATTTGCATTAAAAATGAAATGATAATGGTCATGTCTTGATTAAGCCATGACAATTATCTCACTAATTATCAAATTACAATAATTCACATATATGAGAGAATGCTTCATATTATTCTCTCATTCTATTATTCACATTCTCTCTCTTGTTTTTCCTCTCCCTCAAGCTCTCCCCTCTCATGTGTTGAGAAACACTTGAGCTTGAGAAAAACCCTTTCTTGATAATCTCTACTCTCATCTAGGGTTCAAGGATTAGCACTTCTTGCACCCTAATTACTTCTAGCTTGGAGTTGAAGCCAAAGGTCGAGGCTTTCGGGTGGATCTTTCTTCGACTTGAGAAGACGACTAAGGTGACCTCCTTCCACCACTCCAAGGAGCAAGGAGAGAAGGACATAAAGCCCAAGGTATAACCTTTCTAGCACTTAGCTAGTTTCTAGTTAGCTTTAGCTTGTTTTTGTTTAGCAAAGATCCTTCTTTGTCTAGTCCATGTTGCCTAAGCTCATAAAAATTTGATTTTTATTCCGTTTTCCGCCTCCCCGCAAGTACCGGGGTGGGCAACGTGGACTTACAGTGGTATCAGAGCCTAACTAAATATAAACTAGCTAGGTAGTAAAGTGTATGGAAGTTCGAATCGGAAAAATCGCAAAACCGAGTTTTCAAAACCCTAACTTTCTGTTAAAATTTTTCCTGCTCAAAATAAAATTTTTCATACTCCTAAAATCGTCTCAGGGTTTTGTGAAGAAAGTCACCAAACCCGGTCCAGTGACTCGACCAAGGCGCTGCGGTTCCGCGGCAATAGCAAGCTATTGCCGCGCAACCGCGGCCGAGTTGGCTCGTCACTGGGTCGAGTTTGGTGCAGTGTATTTCTGGCTTGGTTTTAGGATTTTTAAGATGGTTTATATGTGCCCAGATTTTCCAGAATAGAAATTTGTTTTTGGGGGCCTATAAATCCGTATTTTTTTCCGAACTTCAATACACTTTGACTAAAAGGTTATATCTGTGATGTTTACATGTATTGAACGTCGGCTAATCGCTATATGTCGATTAGTCGGGGTTATACATATCTGTGATCTGTGATTGATGATGGTATGTGTATATGAATGGGTTGGATTATCGCGGATGAATAGCCGGGGTGGTTGTGAGATGAGTGTTGCTTTTCTTTCATTCATTGTAATATGTAAATTGATGTAATAATATTATTTGTATGGCCACACAACCGGGTCGGGGTTGTAGCCGTCATTGTATAATTCTTTTTACTGTTTTTGCTCCTAGGATAGACCCATGGAGGGGGTACACAAACTACCGGGTATCTCGAAGTACCGAGTGGCCTACTCACGGTGGTGAGGGCGGTTGCTTCGCTTTGGGTACTTAGCGGGTAGTTTGCCACACCCGTAGGGGTCTTGGGTGGGGTATTGGCTATTCACCGCGACCGTGTAATCCGCTTTTCGTTGCAGGCTCGAACGGATTGCGGATTCCTAGTATATCCAATGTATTCATCTGTGATCTGTAATGTCTATCATTGCTATATATTTATATATGATAACTATTTAGGCGTTGCTTATGTTTTACAGCCGCGCTAGCCCAGCCCCCGCTCTGTCGTTAGTTAAGTAACTTAACGGGTGATGACGGGGCTCCGTGGCGAATGCGAATGGCATAAGCGTACGTCATATTTTGTTTGTTTTCTGCAATGGTAGGATTAAATGATGGGACGCATTAAAAGAACTAATGCAAGAAAATAAACCAAGTAAAAGTCGATTGGAACACTTTGAAAACCACTCGGTTCTTTTCAAAACTAAACTTTTAAACGCGGAGCTTGAACCACTCCTTTTAAAAGCTATCTCGTTCCATCGATTATATCAAGTTCACTACGTTCATGGTTTCGCCAAAACCATTCGTATTCCGTCATTCCACATGAATGGTCAAAAAGTATTCAAGCTATGTATTTTGGCCAAAGTCAAGGCATAGTGATTGGTAGCTATTGGGTATTCATGTGCAACATAGATAGATGCGTTGGTTTGGGACAGTCGTGCTGCCATTTTGGCCAAAGTCAAGGGTAGGTACGGGTGGGTCCAAATTAACCAGGAGAATGACGGGTAGAACTTGACATGTGACTTATGATATTTTCGCCAAAGTCAAGGTCATAAGAGCATGGGGCGAAAATCCACATCGGGAGTTTCATAAGTACTGAAACTTGCTAGCGCTGCATACCATTTGGAGTGTGATAATTCTGGTAGGATTCCTTCGGTTTTATCACGCGATGATATTTGAATCCCGATCCTACTGTGAGTATATGCTACTCCTCGGGAAAACTCTCACTTAACGATCAATGCTATAAACTTAGTAGGTGTCTAGAAAGGTGTTAGCGGGGCTACGCCCACAGGGAAAAGAGGTTACTTAATTAAGGAACTTCGCGAAAGCGTTGGAAAACCTCCCTCGAAGTACCGACACTGGCCTGAGAACGGTTAAGCAAGTATTGTACGGTGAGATTGATCCTGACTAATCCTTTCTTTACGGTTTGAGAAGGGATTCGAGAGACAGTGGGAGCCATCCAGTTTAGACAAACTAAAAACCACTCTAAACTTGCAAGAGCATCATGCTAAAGTGTTTCTTTTCTCTCTCCTAATTGCAGCGACCATTCAACATGACCGGACTTAAGTTATTACTAGATAAAAACATATTGACAGGGCCAAACTACAAAGATTGGCTCAGGAATGTCAAGATGGCAATCACTTATGACAAGTTGGGGTATGTCCTTACCACCAAAGCTCCCCCTGTCCTAGGTCCCAAAACCAGTGTCGTAGATAGGGAAATCTACAAGACCTGGGAAATAGATTGCGCGAAGGCCAGATGCCTCGTACTAGCCTCGATGGACAACGAACATCAGAGGAGGCACGAGAATATGGACCTAGAATCCATATTTCTTCATACAAAAGAACTGTATGGAGAGCAGTCTCGTATCGCAAGATACGAAGTGTCGAAGAAGTTGTTTTCGGCAAGGTTGGCCGTCGGATCATCGGTAGCGGAACACGTGCTTAAGATGATTGGCTACATTGAGGAGCTCGCGGACCTTGGGACCACGTTGGAGAATGAACTCTATACTGATTTGATTCTCCAGTCCCTTCCTTCCACTTACGCCCAGTTTATTCTTAACTTCAACATGCAAGGAAAGGAGGTTGAACTTTCCGAACTTCTGAACATGTTGAGGAGTGCTGAGGGCACCCTACAGAAGGGTAGGGAGACATCCACTTTGTTTGTAGGAGGATCTTCCTCTTCTAGGTCCAGGGCGAAAGCCAAGGGCGAAAGCCAAGGGCAAGAAGAAGAAAGCCCCCGCCAAACCAAGAGGCGGTGTCAGTAAAGTGGATACGAAGGGAAAAGGAAAAGCAACAAAGGTAGCGGGAAAGCTGGTGGGGAAGGAAGAATGCTTCTATTGTCACAAAAGTGGTCACTGGAAACAGGATTGCAAGGCTTGGAAAGCCAGAACACAGGATTTGAAGCGAGTTGCGGCTTCAGCTTCAGGTGTGTATGTTATTGAAAACTGTCTATCAATAAACTCTACATCCTGGGTATTGGATACCGGATCAGGATCTCATATCTGTAATTCTTTGCAGGCATTGAGAAAGCGTAGAGTTTTGAAGGCAGGTGACATGACCCTCAGAGTTGCAAACGGTGCTAGCATGGATGCTGAGGCCGTGGGGGACTATCACCTGGGATTGTCGGATGGACACTTTTTGGTTTTGCGTAGTTGTTATTATGTACCAAATGCAACCTGTAATATCATTTCTGTATCTTTATTATCTAAAGAAGGTTATGAATTTGCATTTGTAAGTAATGTAGTGAACATTCACCTTAATCAAGTTTTGATTGGGTCAGATACATTGAACAACGGTATATACGTATTAAACCAGCCACAGATTTTCAATGTCCAGAATACACACAAAAGAAAGTCTCCAGAAATCGATAAAACTTTCTTATGGTATTGTAGACTGGGTCACATCAATGAGAGAAGGTTGACTAAGTTACATGCAGAAGGATATTTGGATTCGTTCGAATATCAATCGTATGCAACTTGTCAATCCTGTCTCAAGGGAAAGATGACAAAGACTCCGTTCACTGGACACGGAGTAAGAGCAAGCGAGCTCTTGGGACTCGTACACAGCGACGTGTGCGGTCCAATGTCTACACATGCGCGAAGCGGTTATTCTTACTTCATTACTTTTACGGATGATTTCTCAAGGTTCGGACATGTCTTCTTAATGAAGCATAAATCCGAAGCTTTTGATAAGTTCCAGGAATATAAGAATGAAGTAGAAAAACAAACAGGCAAAAGTATCAAGGCACTGAGATCTGATCGAGGTGGTGAATACTTGAATGCCGAGTTCCTGGGTTACTTAAAAGAGAATGGAATTCTCTCTCAGCTTACTCCTCCATACACTCCGCAACATAACGGTGTATCGGAGAGACGGAACCTGTAACGTTTTGAAAATCGTTTCAGTGAAATTTCGAAAAAACGGTAAAATAAGGGGGTTTTCTGTAAAAAGTCAAAATGCAAATATCTTTATTATAAAATTAATATACATATTCTAGCTATGTAATTACTAGTATTTGGTGTTTATTGAGCCACTGGTGAAATTTCAAATTTTCTGAAAAAAATATTATTTTAATATTATTTTAAGCCGGTAAGAAAATACATTAAATTAGCGATAAATACAAATTTAAATGGGCTAATTTTAATCTTTAAAATCATGTTAATTAAAATCTAGTTGTAATATAAATTTTTAGTATTTTATTTCAAGTTTTAATGGGTTTTTATTATGGAGAACAAAAATATAATTAATTTAAGCTAAAACTTGCAATTTTGAGCTTGTGGGGGGTCTTTTTGCATAGAATTTCTTTGTAAAATCTCTCTCACTCATTCCTCTCCATCATGGCCGGCCCCACCACTGCTGGAGCAGCCCACTCCCCCCCTCATTTTTGTTTTCATCTATTTTAAAAGTTCAATATGATAAGGATTAAAATATAGTAATTGGAGTATGGGTTTTTGTTGTTTGTGTGGTCTTTTGACTTTGAGAAACTTTCCCCAACTCCCCACACCCTCTCTCTCCTCTCCCCACCTGCATTTGGCCGAGCCCCCCCATTTAGAACAGCCCTTCACTTCTTCATCTCACTTTCTCTTCAAAAAAATCCACAAAATTTCAAAATCAAAATCCAACTCCTACCCATTTCTCATTAACCATTCTAGTATAGATCTAAGGATCAAAATGGCATTTTAGGAGGCTAGATCTTGAGCTTAATCTCATCATGGGAGGTATAATCTCATGCTTTTGTTAAAATTTGTTATCTAGTTGCTTTAATCTAAGTTAACTAAGTGCTTAATTAGGTTTTCGATGAGTTTAATTGCATGATTAAAGATTTCAAGTTAGGGTTTTGTTGTGGAAATGGGTTATGATAAATTGTGCATAGTTTTGTGTTGTGGATTAGCATCTTAAGTTTTATAGAAAGCTAATTTAGTTGTTAATTCCAAACCATTACTTATAAAATGCCCTAATTAAGTTATTTTGCTAACTAGAGTTTTGGAAAATTATTAAATGCTTTAGATTAAATTATAATTATGGTTTCATGTCATTATAGATAATATATTGAGTGGTTTAATGCTTTTAGTTCATGAAAATCCTAGCTAAATTGTTGTTTGTGCGTTTTTGCTATAAATTGTTAAAAAATTGGGTATTTTGTAAACTAGAATTTTGGGGTTAATGGAATTTAATGAGATTAAATTATGGAAATTGTTTTTATGACTTATTTAAGATATTTAATAAGTATTATGGCCACTAGATTTGTTTAAACATCATGTTTTGTACAAAAACGGCGAATTGTGCCTGCTAGATTTTCGGAAAAATGATTTTTTAAGTGAAATTGGGGTTTTTGTGAATTTTAACCTATTTTATATTAAAATTAGTGTTCGTGAATGTGCAAATGAGTGTATTTGGGTTTTTCTCGATGATTTGGCGTTTGTACGCCGACGTCGAGGGTTTTTGGGTTGATCTGTGAAAGCAACCATAGGTTTTGACCTATGTGGGATTCGTGCGTCGTTTTGGTCATGAGTCGGATTTTAATACGATACGGTGCGTTATGATATGTAGGTACCCCATGTGGACTTCGAGACGACAAGCAAGCGCGTGGCGACGTCGGCACCGGCGAACGAGGACCAGGTGAGTAGATTTATATCTACGGGGAGAAGTCGGGTGGATGGCGTATAGCACCCCCGCAGTCCGTGGTGGTGTATACGGATGCGTATATACACCAACAATTATTATATGTTATTTCGGATTAATAACGATGTTTAGGATGGATATTGGTGTGTTGGATTATTTTAGTGTTGCGAACCCTAGAGTAGTGTTGCACTACACATACACACATACATACTTGCATACATTCCTATTTATATGTGCTCATGGGATTCTCTATAGTTATGTGTTCACATGGGTATGGGACTATGTGTTCATATACGGATTTGAGGACGATACTTGGGATTGAGCTGAGTCGATGAGATTTGTTTTGTGGTGGTGATATCGGTTTGTACGAGACTGTCGATCAGTAGTCAGATCATGACTATATTGATGATTTTAGTATTGTACTAGACATAGGTCAGTACCCTGGACTATGATCTTGGATAAAGAGGATACCAGATGAATAGTGTGATGAATATGATATTAACCCATACCCAGATTTGGGGATGCCGTACGACGGATTTACGTACGAGCTATATTTTGATGATTGATCCGCACTCTTGACTTGGGATGTCTGATTATAAATATGGTATCGGATATGATATTATGGAGGCGGGATCACCGACTAATATATATACAGGTATGCATATGTATCGACTCAGATGTTAGGCGGTTTCCTTACCTGTAGTCCAGCTTGTTAGCTTAGCCCTTTAGTTTAGTTTACTTGTTAGATTAGATTCGATTCTTACCTATTTCAAAAACTAACGAATCGTGGGTATTTTAAAAGACAGCCCAAGAGATCCTACGGATATTTCAAAAGACGTATCTTTTCATAAAAACACCGTAGCCCCTATTTTCAAAACCCCATGATTCGTGTTATTTCAAATGGCACCATTTGTAGGACTTATATTAGGTTAATGCAGATTAGTTATAGTTGCGTCTAGTATTCAGCTCCTGCTCATTATTGTTGTTCGCTCCGCATCACATGCTTATATTATGCTTCATATTCTACTGTTGCTATCTTGTGGTTAGGACACCAGCACCATTACCAATGATGCGTATGTTCCACGTACACTTAATTGCCGACTCACACACATCTTCATCGGTAATTGCCATGTCACGTACACCTTAGAAATATTATTGCTTGACATGGCCTGTTAGCTAATAGTTTAGACATGATATTAGTGTACTTGCCTTATATGTTAGTTTAGACATTGTAGTTATTACCTGCTACTTCATGCATACTGATATTCATTGTTATGCCGCATTCATGGATTCTCATGCATATATTCACTTTTTACGTGCTATTGAGGTTTTGGATTCGGATTCCATGAGATTTTCTGGATTTAGGGAAAACCGCAAAACATATACAAACTTCTTCTTTCTTTTTTTAAATAAAAAGTGCGGTTTTTTCCCATGATGTATGAGTCGTCCACCATGAGTTTGCTGATGGATTTCGAGACCCGATTCGAGGAGACGGATGAACCGTTTCGGGTACATGGTGGACCCGGTAAGGTACCCCGGGGCAAGAAGCGCGTGATGATGACGATGTGAGCCTGGCAGGGAAGCACTACCTACCGGTGATTTTACCCGACACGTCGGATATCCGGAGGATACCGTCGTGGTCTTGAGATGGATGGTAGGGGCCGGTCTGGACTGACGGCGCCCTAGATATTGTGATTGAGACATTGAGATTTCGAGATATTGAGGTACAGAGACTGTGATACAGAGATATCGAGATATTGGGATTACGTTTTGTGCCGATGGTAGGCACTGTTTTATGCTGATTTCATTATGATACCTCATTTTAAAAATACAAAGGGAATCTCACTAAATTATGAAAACAGTTCTTCACTTACATGTATTCTGTTTTCATGCATTCATACCTCATTCATATGATATTTTGCTACCTGAGGCACTGACACGGGCACATGAGATTATACTCGGGTTAGATGTTTACCCTAGCCTTATTTTAGGTTGCATGTTATATATATAATTGAGGATATATTATGATCATTGACCTAGGTTGCGTTATTTATGCGATTTCTTTCCGTAGATGTTTTTCTATTCACGAGTTGGCAACTCACCCCCGTTGTGCCCCAGTTTCTTGCAGGTTTGCCGTACAGGTTTCATTACGGCTTTGCGGGCATAGTTTCCTTCGGGTGATTTGCTAGTAGGTGGGTTTACTTGTATCGTACCCCCATTATATAACTTGTATATTATTATTCTGTTGTATCTAGAAGTTCCATCAACCAAACATGTGTTATTTTTGAGATAGAGACCAGTGATGTTATTCTTTCGACCTTAGAGTCGCGCGTTATATTTCTGCAGATTTCTTGTGGTTTTGAGTTTCCTTTTGAGTTTGATCCTCGCCGTTAGCGTTGTATATTATATTGCTTGTGTGGTTGTGACCGTCAATTGACGAAGAGCTAGCTCCCGCTTGGGGATGCATTTTTATTGATTTCGTATACTATTCATGTTGTATCCCGTTTGGGGGACAGTATTTACAAAGGAGACTCTGCCAAAATTTTCAGGAAATTTTTGATGTTTTTAGAAACCCGCATAATTCGGCTTATGCTTTTAAAACTACTTATTTAAATTGGTTTTCCTACTCTCTACTACTCTTCTTGGTTTGGATTTCTGGGTTTTCGGCTTACTTAGAATACGTACGCCTTGAGACGTTCGTAGTTTAAGTGCCGGTCATGTTCCGTACTTTCGGGTCGTGACAGAACCGAACCCTATTGGATATGGTACGGTCCATGATGAGTAACGCTGAGTTGCCGCGATCGTTCTGGGGATATGCGCTAGAAACAGCTGCATACCTTTTGAACCGAGTTCCCACTAAGACTGTGCCTACCACACCATATGAGTTATGGAGTGGGAAGAAACCCTATCTTCAATACTTGAATATTTGGGGATGTCCAGCTTATGTCAAAAAGCAGCATACGGACAAGCTCGAGGCACGCTCAGTACTGTGCAAGTTTTGGGATATCCAAAGAACTCCAGGGGGTATCTTTTCTATTACGCAGAGGAACAAAAAGTCCTTGTTTCTCGTAATGCCCACTTTCTAGAACACCAGTCATAGAAAAAGAATTAAGTGGGAGTGCAATAGAACTGGAAGAAATTCCAGAACCACGAGCTATTACTGAAAGCTTAGTAGAACCAGAGGGTTCGAAAGATCAGGACATTCCCACGCCACTCCGCAGGAGTAGTAGGCAGTCTCATCCGCCCGAGAGATACTACGGTTTTCTCATTGACGGGGATAGAGAGGATTGCATCATAGACTTTGATGAGCCTACTAGCTTCCAGCAAGCCATTCAGAGCGTCGACTCGGTAAAATGGCTGGATGCAATGCGGACCGAAATGGAGTCCATGTACACCAACAAAGTATGGACGTTGGACATTGCTCCAGATGGGGTAAAACCCGTAGGATGCAAGTGGATCTTCAAAAGGAAGATTGGTGTAGATGGACAGGTTGAGACCTATAAAGCTAGACTGGTTGCAAAGGGTTTTCGTCAAAGACCTGGTTTGGACTATGACGAAACCTTTTCTCCAGTAGCTATGCTGAAATCCATTCGGATCCTTTTTGCCATTGCTGCCTTCCACGATTATGAGATTTGGCAGATGGACATAAAGACAGCTTTTCTCAATGGACATTTAGAGGAGTGTGTCTATATGGATTAGCCAGAGGGTTTCATTCAGAGTGGGAGCAGCGGAAAGGTGTGCAAGTTGCTTAAGTCCATTTATGGACTAAAGCAGGCATCGCGGAGTTAGAACATCTGTTTTGATGAGACGGTCAAAGAATTTGGCTTTATCAAAAATCCATATGAACCATGCATCTATTGTAGATTTGTAGCGAGAACTGTAGTATTCCTCGTTTTATACGTGGATGACATTCTCTTAATAGGAAATGACATTCCTATGCTACAATCTGTCAAGGGGTTCTTGTCACACAGGTTCTCCATGAAAGACCTGGGTGATGCCTCATACATTCTGGGTATCCGGATCTACCGTGACAGATCCAAGAGGATATTAGGACTTTCGCAGTCCAGGTACATCGACACCATACTGAAGAGATTCAGTATGGAAGATTCCAAGCGCGGAAATCTACCGGCTTGTCACGGGATCACCCTCTCCAAAGAGATGTCTCCCAAGAATGATTTGGAGAGGGATCGCATGTCTATTATACCCTACGCTTCTGCGGTAGGCTCTATAATGTATGCGATGTTGTGTACCAGACCGGATGTGGCTTATGCACTGAGTGTGGTAAGCAGGTATCTGTCAAACCCTGGGGAGAAACATTGGATAGCAGTAAAGAACATTCTCAAGTACCTGAGAAGGACTAAGGAGATGTTCTTGGTGTATGGCGGAAAAGACCTGCAGATTGAGGCCTTTGCTGACTCCAGCTTCCAGAGTGACAAGGATGATTCCAAGTCCATGTCGGGTTTTGTCTTTACCCTCAATGGAGGGGCGGTGTGTTGGAAGAGCTCCAAACAGGAAACCGTTGCTGACTCGACTATGGAAGCGGAATACATCGCTGCATCTGATGCCGCAAAAGAAGCTGTCGGGATGAGGAAGTTCTTGAGAGAACTTCAGGTGGTTCCGTCCATTGTTGACCCAATACCTCTGTATTGCGACAACAACGGGGCTATAGCTTTAGCGAAGGAACCCAGGTCCCATCAGAAATCCAGATACATCTTGAGGAGGTATCACCTGATCAAGGAGATCGTGGATCGCCAGGAGATCGAGGTTCGGAGGGTTGCTTCAGAAGATAACACAGCAGATCCATTCACCAAGGCCTTTCCCCAGACTCAGTTCGAGCGGCTGATCGAGATGATAGGTCTTCGATACGCCAGTACATGGCCTTAGTGCAAGTAGGAGATTGTTAGTGTATATGCCCTAGAGGCCATTACTGTATCATACTAGTTTGTATATTACTTAATGGAAGCTTGGGATATTCACAGTTGTATATACAATCTTGCTCGAAATGGTAGTATGCTACTTGGTTTGTCTCTACTTTAATATGTGCATGTGTTTCTTTTAGCATATTGCTGATATACATATTGGTAGAGCCCTTAGGATCTTTGCTTGATTACCAGCGTTGTGATGGCTCTCACACTCGTGGGAGCTGGGTGATCTATAAGCACATACTTATACAGGTCCCTAGTCGTTGGACTATCGAGACAGGGCATCGATACTCCGGAGTAGACTAGCGTATGCGCTTCTCATCCCAGCGTGGGAGACGGTCTGTCCCACAGCCGTCAGTATGTCGTACTTGAGATAGTATGCGGGTGCTCGTTAGGTTACGAGTACACTGGACAGGACTCGTCGGGAACTGTTGGTTGGTATTATACCTATCGTCAGTTATCAGTTCCCAGGTGACATGAGTACAGCTTAGTCCGCTGACTTGACACTGTCACTTCGCCTCGAGTGTGTTCCCACTGCACTTTGATTGCTACCCTACCACGGCTCAAAGGAGTCGTGCAAACAGGTAGTTTTTGGGTGCAGTCCCGAAGCACTTGGAGGCAGTGACGGTTAGACAGGATTCGTCTCTCTCGGTATTGGGGGTTGACATCGCGCTGTGTCCAGAAGAGCCATTACACGAGTAGTCCCTGGCCAGGGCAAGCGAGATATACTGGTAGGTTTCCAGTGTTATCTCAGGGTGTTCTGGGCTACACTCCGACACGACTTGTACCGCTATTAGGGGACTGACGTTCACCGCCCCCCTAGGCCCGCCATGCGATGTATCAGACGAACAGACCGGACTGTACGGAGATTGTCACATACAGGCTCAGTAGGAGTTCAGATGGGGTTCACCTCGTCAGTCTTCTTATCGACATCTACCTGGGGACCGTTACGTACAGCTAGTGCCGCTTGCGGTCTGTGGTTAAACCCACTGCCAGCGTAGTGTCGAGTCTTTAGAGTCCCACACAGAGAGCTATTCGCCTTTAGGAAAAATGAGTAGAGGTCGCATGGTTTTGCGACAGGGTTCGTTCACATCCGTGCACTTGTGCACGTTTGCTGTCCGGACAGCTTATACTAGCGGGCTTTGGTTTAAGCCGGATCCTAGTATATGATTTGGGATTGGTTTTTCTCATTATATTGGTGTTCCTCGGATCACGAATACGGGTGCGTATGCACAGTTGCTTGAGACAGAGGGAGAGGACTTTGATTAGGGTTAATGACTATTGTCATTTTATTAACCCTAATGCTTATGTGTGTATTATGGTTAATTGATATTAGTTTAAATAATTGTGCATGGTTATGGTTGTTGACCATTTGACCTCCTTGACTTGTTGACCTTGGTTGACACTTTGACCATCATCATTTCATTTGGAAGATGCTCTTTGATCCTTACAATTTGCATTAAAAATGAAATGATAATGGTCATGTCTTGATTAAGCCATGACAATTATCTCACTAATTATCAAATTACAATAATTCACATATATGAGAGAATGCTTCATATTATTCTCTCATTCTATTATTCACATTCTCTCTCTTGTTCTTCCTCTCTCTCAAGTTCTCCCCCTCGTATGTGTTGAGAAACACTTGAGCTTGAGAAAAACCCTTTCTTGATAATCTCTACTCTCATCTAGGGTTCAAGGATTAGCACTTCTTGCACCCTAATTACTTCTAGCTTGGAGTTGAAGCCAAAGGTCGAGGCTTTCGGGTGGATCTTTCTTCGACTTGAGAAGAAGACTAAGGTGACCTCCTTCCACCACTCCAAGGAGCAAGGAGAGAAGGACATAAAGCCCAAGGTATAACCTTTCTAGCACTTAGCTAGTTTCTAGTTAGCTTTAGCTTGTTTTTGTTTAGCAAAGATCCTTCTTTGTCTAGTCCATGTTGCCTAAGCTCATAAAAATTTGATTTTTATTCCGTTTTCCGCCTCCCCGCAAGTATTGGGGTGGGCAACGTGGACTTACAGTTGTCTTTTCCTCTTACGTTCTCTCAGGTTGCGAGTGCCCCTTATATTAAGGGATAATACACCCATTACGCAAATTGGACAGTCTTCTTCCAAACCATAGGTAGGTGCCGACCGATAGGGAATGAAGAAAACCAATTAGCCTAAATGGTGTACAGAAGGTATTAAGTTAAGACAAAGAAAGGGATTGGAAGGAGGGCAAAGTAAATTGCGACTGATATTCACGACCAAACCATGTATTTCATTACCACTCCCACTTCACTTTTGTATTTCTCCAGGACACTCCGTATCACTACGAAGATCCACAGTTTATTGGATACTCCATCGTATGGTTATATACGAACTCGGAAGGAACTTGTTCCAGTTCGGGGATGGATTCAGGTTCAGGAGAAATAGGAATAAGGTTTGTTCGGTTGTCTTTTATCTTCACCTTCTCTCGCATTGCGAGTGTTCCTTGGATTAGGGCAGTACACCCATTATGCTTATTGGATAGTCTTCTTCCAAACCTTAGGCTGGTGCCGAAAGGTAGGGAAGGAAGAAAACCATTTAGCCTAAGAAGGTGTACAGAAGGTAATGACTAAAGACATATAAAGGGATTTGAAGAGATGGCAAAGAAGTATACGGTTACAGTTGTGAATCTGGAAGAGGCATTACTAGGAATACCAGGATACCTCATCGAAACATTTCAATGTTTCAGTTTCACTGTGTACTGTTAAAGGAAAACTGATTTCCCGATTAGATACTTACTCCAGGGTATGTATTTACCAGGTATGATTCTCACATCTGTATGGTTTTACAGATGATGAGTGGGAGTAAGTTATTGGGAATTAGGTGATCATCCTCATTATATCGGAATTCGTTGTAATTGGTGATATTTGAGGAAGTCACCTGGGTTGTTTGCCGGACGGCGAATATTTGGTTTTGAATATCCGTTATAATGCACCAATTTCAAATTGATATATCTGTACGTCTATTTTTATAGAGTTAGATATACCTTTTTGAAATTATGTCGATGACATTTACCTATATCGGTTGATGGTTAGGTAAGGAGCATTAAACAGCGGTGTAATTCTTCTTAACCATAAGTACCGTTTTCAACCTACAACACACAGGGAGTGAGTTTTTAGACTCAAAGGACTTGTACAGAGTATTGTATATTGTCCAGTGTCCATTAGGACAGAGGGGTTGGTCCTCGTACTATATTCGGCTTACTTATGACTTCTCTAGTTCTTAGATAAGTATTTCGTTGAAACACAGGGTCTGAGTTTTAGGAAGTTATAGGTATATGAATAAAGTAGAGAACCAGGTGTTGCAAGTATCGGGATTCTTCAAGGAGATCGAAGATGTAGATACTTGTGTACGGTATTCAGGTGATAGTAATGATTAAGAGAACTTGCTTCTCTTTCGGGTTACTCATAATTGGAAGCATTCCTAAGTTGAGTAACGCTGATCGGCCTCCTTCCATTTAGTTGACATGCACTGGAGACAGCTGCATGATTTGAATCTGGTTCAATTAAATCAGTGCCTCTGTTTCTATATTGGATATAGAACAGTTCATATCTTAACGATGTTAAGGTACGGGAAGTTGTCCGGCCTATGCTTAAAACCAGACTCTGGATAACTCAAGGCACGTTTCTGTAATGGCTGTTTGTGGGTTGACCCAGGCTATGACGAGGGTTGACTTTCTACCATCTGGAAGATCAATAGTGATATTGTTCTAGACTCGCCACAGTTTTAATAAAAATGGATTTTTTCAGAAAACAGTAGTGGGAGTATGGTAGAACTGGAAGTGATTCCAGAACCACAAACGATTACTGAAGTTTTGATAGGAACCTAAAGATTCAATCTGGTTTGACATTCCATTGGCCACTCCGCAGATAAGGTGGGTAACTTCAGGCACCCGAGAGGTACTCCAGTAGCCTCAAGGACGGTGACAGGGAAGTTCTTGTTTACCCAGACTTGCCATTGCTGTTGTTCCAGACCATGAGACCCGGCAGGAGGATGAGTATAGCGTCGTTCTAAACTAGCTTTAGAAGTGTACGTCTATTTGACTCTGCCAGAGGGTTGTCGTGGTCAGTGGGAGCAGCGGAAGCATTGGTGGACAAGTAGCTTATGTCTATTTATAGACTAAAGCAGATGTAGCGGAGATAGATCATCTATTTCTGACATGACAGTCATAGGTTTGACTTCATCAGAATAGGGGATGGATCTGTTAAGAAGGTAGTAGGGTGTGATGTCCTGGTATTTGGATGACATACACAGAGTAGAAAGTGATAATCTTATACTACGATCGGTTATACTTTGGTCGTCACACAGTGGTTTCTCCGTATGGGACTTGGACTTTATATCAGACATTCTGGTTACTAGATCTATGGTTTTAGATCTAGATTTGGATGGTTTCCCAATTAAGGGTACTTAGACAGCATTCTAAGAGTATTTAGAATGGACGACTCCTGGTACGGTGGTGTACCTGCAGGTAATGGAGTCACCCTCTCTAAAGGTGTCTTATAAACTAAAGTAGAGAGGGATGCGCATGATTGGCAGATCACTTGTTTAGGCAATTGAGTCAATCATGAGATGTCAAGTGCCACACCAGATGTTGTTCTTGCAGTAGATGCAATAAGTTGATATTAATCCAATCCTGGAGAAACAGTCGGAAGCAGTTTTAGAACATAAGTGGATGTTCTAGGGATATGATAACGACAGCCTCATTCGGGAGACAGTTATCATTCTAGGCTTCCAAGGTGACTTGGACGACAGGGAGGTTGTCAGAGTTATAGTTTTCCTTCTGACGAGGGGCAGTATTTTGGACAGGTGGTCCAAGGAAATACTGAGGGAGGCATTACGCGGGATACTGATTTTTTTTTCCAGTTGTCGATACAGTCTAAGAAGTTTGGATTTGGAGTTCATTTATGAACTAGGTCCCATCAGACATCCAGACACATTCTAAGACAGGTATTGCTCATTTCGGGAGATAGGTTTCTCCATGAACTTGAGATATAGAGAGACATAGAAAGAAACATCAAAGCGGATCCACTCGCTGAGGTTATTCCTCGAACGCAATAGTTTCGCAAACAGGATTTGTGAGACTGACTAGTAGAGGAGTTGGGTGTTCGGTATCACACGGGCTGTGAGTATGCGACATCGTAATAATTAGCCTTGAGTGCAAGTGGGAGATTGTTGGAGATAGTGCCCTCAGAGTCAATTATTGGATCACAGGCACGTGATTGCAATGATTGAGGGAGGACCTATCCCGGTAGGACAGTCTTACTCAAGATGATAGTATGCTATCTGGTTTATCTTTATCATCGTGTACTGCTTTAGGTGACCAGACAGGTCGCTATTACACGTTGATAGAGCCCCTAGGATTCACGCTTGACTGCCAGCAGTATGAGGGCGATCATATACGTGGGAGCTGGTAGTCTATAAGCACATCCTTAAAAGGTCCTTAGTCGTGGGAGTTTCGAGACAGGGCATCGATACTCCAGAGTAGACTAGTGTATACAGTCGAGACCCCTACGAGGGGCGGTGGCCGGTCTCACAAGCCACTGGTGTCAGTTGGTTCACCTAAGATGTATACAGGTGCTCATTGGGTTATGAGTACACCGGACAGGACTCACCGGGAACCTGCTAGTTGGGATTATACCAGACGTCAGATAGCAGTTCCCTGGTGACATGTGTACAGGTTTGTTCATCGACCTGAGATCGTCATTTGTCTCGTGTGAGTTCCCACTGTACTTTGATTACTACCCTACCACACTCAAAGGAGACGTGCAAACAGGTTTTAGTTGGGTACAGTCCCGAGCCACATGGAGGCAGTGAGCGGATCTTCAGGAGTTCGTCTCTCCCGGTATTGGGGGTGAGGTCGCGCTGTGTCTAGGAGAGCCATTAAACGAAGCCCTCGGCCGAGGCAGGAGATTTACTGGTAGGTATTCCAGTAGTATCTCAGGGTGTTCTGGGCTACACTCTGACACGATTTGTACCGCTATTGGGGGTCTGACTTTTACCAACCCCCTAGGCCCGCCATGCGATACTCATAGACGAACGGACCGGACTGTACGGATATTGTCACTGACAGGCTCAGTAGGGTGTCAGGCTGAGTTCGCTCACAGACGTCCCTTTTGGTCAATACCTGGTAGCCCGTTACGTATAGGCTAATACCTCTGACGTGCTAGTGGTTAAATCCACAACCAATGTATTGACGAGTCTTTAGAGTCCCCCACAGACCAGTTTCTCAAGTTTCGGGTGAAACGCTGTAGAGGCCGTATGGAGATATGGCAGGGTTCGATCAGATACGTGCGGTATTGCACGGATCGTGATCGGACGGAAAATACTAGCAGGCTTTGGTTTAAGCCGGATCCTAGTATTGTACAGTGTAGATTTTGTCTCATTGCATTTGTATTTGGTCGGAATACAAATGCGGGTATGTATATACAGTAGCGGGTTTTCCTGTAATTTATTACGGGATCAGTTTTTTGGAGGTGCCAGTTTGCTTTCCGTTTCGGCCATTTTCTTTTGTATCTTTCATTGGCCGAAGATTGGTGGAGGAGGGCTTAGTTGTATTTGTGCAAATAAGCATTTTGGAGGGTTGTCTTTGCTTATCTTTGTATCATGATAATTCCTCCACCATTTGACTTCTTCTTCTTCTCATCATGGTTGTTGATGATTAGTTGATGGAGTATTGGTTTTGGTTGTTGATCATTGCTTGACTTTGGAGTAATGATGATGGTTGGTTGAGTGTGGGTTTGAGTGTGTGATCATTTCCTTTCATGATAACCTTTTTGATCTCTCTCTCTTGCATTATTCTTGTGAGACTCTCCCTCATTCTCCCACTCTCTTCTCCTCACCTTGTCATGGCCGGCCAAGCCATGTAGGTGTTGGAGATAGTGCCCTCAGAGTCAATTATTGGATCACAGGCACGTGATTGCAATGATTGAGGGAGGACCTATCCCGGGACGACAGTCTTACTCGAGATGATAGTTTGCTATCTGGTTTACCTTTATCATCGTGTACTGCTTTAGGTGACCTGACAGGTCACTATTGCACGTTGATAGAGCCCCTAGGATTCTTGCTTGACTGCCAGCAGTATGAGGGCGATCATATAAGTGAGAGCTGGAGTCTATAAGCACATCCTTAAAAGGTCCCTAGTCGTGGGAGTTTCGAGACTGGGCATCGATTCTCCAGAGTAGACTAGTGTATACAGTCGAGACCCCGACGAGGGGCGGTGGTCGGTCTCACAGGCCACTGGTGTCAGTTGGTTCACCTAAGATGTATACAGGTGCTCATTGGGTTATGAGTACACCGGACAGGACTCGCCGGGAACATGCTAGTTGGTCTTATACCTGACGTCAGATAGCAGTTCCCAGGTGACATGTGTACAGGTTAGTTCATCAACCTGGGGATCGTCATTTGTCTCGTGTGAGTTCCCACTGTGCTTTGATTACTACCCTACCACGGCTCAAAGGAGTCGTGCAAACAGGTTTTAGTTGGGTACAGTCCCGAGCCACATGGAGGCAGTGAGCGGATCTTCGGGGGTTCGTCTCTCCCGGTATTGGGGGTGAGGTCGCCCTGTGTCTAGGAGAGCCATTACACGAAGTCCTTGGCCAAGGCAGGAGATTTACTGGTAGGTATTCCAGTAGTATCTCAGGGTGTTCTGGGCTACACTCCGACACGACTTGTACCGCTTTTGGGGGTCTGACTTTTACCCACCCCCTAGGCCCGACATGCGATGCTCATAGACGAACGGACCGGACTGTACGTATATTGTCACTGACAGGCTCAGTAGGGTGTCAGGATGAGTTCGCTCATCGACGTCCCTTTTAGTCAATAGCTGGTAGCCCGTTACGTATTGGCTTATACCTCTGACGTGCTAGTGGTTAAATCCACAGCCATAGTATTGGTGAGTCTTTAGAGTCCACCACACATTCAGTTACTCAGCTTTCGGGCGAAACGCTGTAGAGGCCGTATGGAGATATGGCAGGGTCCGATCAGATACGTGCGGTATTGCACGGATCAGGATCGGACGGTTTGTACTAGTGGCCGTATAGGTATATGGCAGGGTTCGATCAGATACGTGCGGTATTGCACGGATCAGGATCGAACGGATATTACTAGCCGGCTTTGGTTTAAGCCGGTCCTAGTTTAGTACAGTGTAGATTTTGTCTCTTTGCATTTGTATCCGGACGGAATACAGATGCGGGTGTGTATGCACAGTATCGGGGTTTTCCTGTAATTTATTACGGGACCAGTTTTCTGGAGTTGCCAGTTTGCATTCCGTTCCGGCCGGTTTTCCTTTGTTCTTTCCCGGCCGGACTTTTCCGATGGAGGGGGTTATTTGCAAGTTTGCAAATAACACTTTGTGGAGGGTTTTCTTGCATAAAGATTGATTATGATAGCTTCATATCTTTTGCTCCATCACTTGCATTAATGAGGGTATGGGTTTGATTAATGGGTGAAGCATGGTTGATGTTTCTTTGTCTCTTGATGTGGTCACCTTTTCTTCACTCCTACACTCACCTCCCTTCTTGCTTCATATTGATTTTCCTCCACCATTATTCTCACTTGATGGAATAAGTTTTTTCCATGGTTGAGAGAGAAGAAGATGAGAGCTTCATCTTTGAGAGAGTAGCATTCTTGATCTCATTTTCGATGCTAGAAAAATGCAAGCACCATTTTTCTTCTTGATTCCTCCATCATCTTTCAAAAGGCAACAAACCCCAAAGTGAGACATGCATTCTACACTACACTTCCTACAGCAAATCTTGGACGCGTCGATTCGCCAGCTTCGCGCCCGAGTTGCCTCGGTATTGAGGTGGGAGCCCGTAAAAGCTACAGGCGATGTGGTGCCCTTTCCGACGAGGAGGAGACGGACGGAGATCCCGCGAGGAGATCGGAGTGGAGATGAAGACCGGAGGACTCGGATCAGTCGGTACATCTTTTCCCTTTCTTGTTAATTGCTTAGACTTGTTAATGGTTACGATCCGGAGTTTAGTGCGCGGTGGTGCCGGTTTGCAAAGTCCGCAAAAATTAAAGTTTATCACCGCTTCCGCATTCTGGCGTCGGATTGACGGCCGGGGCGCCGCCGTGCACTTACAGTGGTATCAGAGCCTCGCCATTAACTTCGTCTAGCTTTGTTTAATGTGTTTTACGTTTCCGATCGAACAAAATCCCGAAAACGCGTATTTCAAGCACATCAGTTTCTGTCGAATTTTTTTTGAGTCAAAATTTTTTTCAGGTTGTCTCAGAGTGATGTGCAGGGAATTAGAAGCATACTGTAAAAATTTTGTACCATGAACTCACCATTCCACCGCGGAAGGGCGGCCAAAACCCTACTTGGGCCGCGCTTCCGCCGCAAGGTTTACTGTTCATGCCCCCAAAACTTTGCAGAATGTTCCTGAGTTGAAAATGTGCTTTCTGGAAGGTTAAAGTTGGGCCAATTTTTTCTGTGAGTGCTACAGTTTTCTTTGGGGCCCACTTGTTAATTGTTTGATCAATCGGAAAATTTTAAACACATTTTTCACAGTATTTACATTATATCTGCGACCGTGAATGTCACTCGATCGGTAAATCCGGTCTAACTGCTATAGCCCGGTTAGACGGATTTGCGAACGTGACTTTCACGTTGATGTTCTATGTATTTGCTGTGATGTTGCGGATCGGTCGTGGGATAGCCTGGATGCAATGCTAGTACAGTGTTGTTGTATTATGTACATTTGATTTTGCGGGGCGAGCGTCCGACATGTGGACTGCCGTCACTGCCTGTTTGTATTATTCTTTTGGGGCACGACCTGGTTGCGGTCGATGTACCCGGTGTATGTATATTTTACTTTCTGTACTAGGGTTACCCCGCGGAGGGGTGCACGGATAGCCGGGTTCTAGAGGGCAACAAGCCCGCATCTCATGGCATTGGGACGGAGGGGGCTTCACTCCAGGATTGGCTGGCTATTCGCCGCACTCGTAGGGGGTATAGGTTTTCATTGCACAGGCTATCCACACGACCAGGGGAACGTCGGGTTTCAGTAGTGGCTCTGTGAAACCCGGGGATCCCAGATATCTGTATTGTTCTGTGATGCTGTACATTTCTGTGATGTTGCATTTTATTCACGCCTTGAGCGAATATAATATATTAGTAGATGTTGTATATGTTTTTCATCCGCGCTAGTCCAGTCCCCGCTCTGCCGTTAGTTAGCTAACCTAACGGGTGATGACGGGACCCAGTGGCGAATGCGGATGGCATATACGTACGTCAGTATATTTTCGTTCTTTGTGGTGTGATCAATTGATGGGACTGCGTTGATTCGGATCAATGCAAGTTAAACAAACCTATTCTGATGTTGTTGGAACACTTTTCTAAAAGCTGTTATTGCAAGGACGTTCACTTTTGTTTTGCATCGTGGTATTCATTTGGAATATCCTGCTCCTCAGTCGACGAGGCAAGGGCCGAGATCCTTTCACCGGGAGTGACCCCTTGGACAGAAGTTTGCGTCAGGGCATTAACTTCACTATAGCCGATTACTTTTGCTTTGCACAGTGATATTCGGTTATGAATATCCAGCACCCCATTCTACGGGGAAAGAGCCGAGATCCCTTCACCGGGAGTGACCTCTTTAGTAAAGGTTTTCGTCATTATATTTTCTAAAAAGCTATCCGTTCCTTCAACGATATCAAGTTCACTACGTTAAAGGTTTTCGCCAGAAACCATTCGTAGCCCTCCGTCGTTTCATATGGGTAGTCAATAGTATTCAAGCTGTGTTTGTTGGCCTTAGTCAAGGCACAGTGTTTGGTAGCTATTGGGTATTCATATGCTGCATAGATAGATGCGTTGGTTTGGGACAGTCGTATAGCCTTGTTGGCCTTAGTCAAGGGCTTGTACGGGTGGGTTCAAATCAACCTGGATAATGACGGGTAGAACTTGACATGTGACTTATGATTTGTTGGCCTTAGTCAAGGTCATAAGAGCATGGGGTAAAAATCCACATCGGGAGTTTCAAAAGAACTGAAACTTGCCAGATATGCGCATACCTTCTGGAGTGTGATACCGTGAGCGGATTCCGTCACGTTATCATGCGATGAGAGTTGGATCCCGATTCCCACTGATGAGTTGGTTTACTCCTCGGGTGACCCCGACTAATTCTTCTTTCAGGTTTGGAGGAGAATTTGAGGTACAGTGGGAGGTTTCCAGATTAGATAAATTGGTAACCATTCTGATCTTGGTTAGAGTGCACGCTGAGTGTTTCTTTTCTCTCTCTCTCTGTGGCAGCGACCATTGACCCGACCCTAAGACTACGACTCAGAGACCAAGTTGACCGAACCTACTTAACACTGGCTTTTGGATTGTCAGAGTTGCAGACCTCATTGCCACTCCTGCTTTTACCCTTTTCTCCAGGACACCCCGTATTACTACGAACGTCCACTTCCATTGGACAAAACCATCGTATGGTTAGATACGAACTCGAAGGAATTTATTCGAGGATGGTTTCCGGTTTTGGAGAAAACGGATAGGATTATTCAGTTGCCTTTTCCTTTTTCCTTCTCTCAGGTTGTGAGTACTCCTTGGTTTAGGAGATAGTACACCTATTATGCAAATTGGATAGTCTTCTTCCAAACCTTAGGCTGGTGCCGACCGGTAGGGAATGAAGAAAACCAATTAGCATAACGATGGTGTGCAGAAGGTATTAAGTTAAGACAAAGCAAGGGATTAGTAAGAGGGCAAAGTAAATTGCGACTGATATTCACGACCAAACCAAGTATTTCTTCGCCAATCCTAAATCACCTTTGTATTTCTCCAGGACACTCCGTATCACTACGAAGATCCACAGTTTATTGGATACTCCATCGTATGGTTATATACGAACTCGAAAGGAACTTGTTCCAGTTCGGGGATGGATTCTGGTCCAGGAGAAATAGGAATAAGGTTTATTCGGTTGTCTTTTATCTTCACCTTCTCTCGCATTGCGAGTGCTCCTAGGACTAGGACAGTACACCCATTATGCTTATTGGATAGTCTTCTTCCAAACCATAGGCTGGTGCCGAACGGTAGGGAAGGAAGAAAACCATTTGGCCTAAAGGGTATGCAGAAGGTAATGACTAAAGACATATAAAGGGATTTGGAGAGGTGGCAAAGAATTATACGGTTATAGTTGTGAATCTGGATAATGGAAGAGGCATTACTAGGAATACCAGAAAACCCCATCGAAACATTTCAATGTTTCAGTTTCACTGTGTACTGTTAAAAGAAAACTGATTTCCCGATTAGATACTTGCTCCAGGGTATGTATTTACCAGGTTTGATTCTCACATCTGTATGGTTTTACAGATGTTGAGTGGGAGTAAGTTATTGGGAATAGGGTAATCATCCTCATTATATCGGGATTCGTTGTAATCGGGGATATTTGGGGAGATCATCTGGGTTGTTTGCCGGTCGGCAAATGTTTGGTTTTGAATATCCGCTGTTGTGCACCAATTTCAAATTGATATATCTGTACGTCTATTTTCATAGAGTGAGATATACCTTTTGATATTATGTCGACGACATTTACCTATATCAGTGGATGGTTAGGTAAGGAGCATTGAACAGCGGTGTAATTCTTCTTAACCATAAGTACAGTTTTCAACCTACGACACACAGTGAATGAGTTATCTAACTCAAGGGACTTATACAGAATATTGTATGTTGTCCAGGGTCCATCAGGACAGAGGGGTTGGTCCTCGTACTATATTCAGTTTACTTTTAACTTCTCTAGTTCTTAGACATGTGTTTCGAAGAAACACAGGGTCTAAGTTTTGAGGAGTTATAGGTATTTGAATAGAGTAGAGAACCAGGTGTAGCAAGTATCGGGATTCTTCAAAGTGATCGAAGATGTAGATACTTGTGTATGGTATTCAGTTGATAGTAATGATAAAGAGAACTTGCTTCTCTTTCGGGTTACTCATAATTGGAAGTATTCCTAAGTTGAGTAACACTGATCGGCCTCTCTCCATTTAGTTGACATGCACTGGAGATAGCTGCATGATTTGAATCTGGTTCAATTAAATCAGTGCCTCTGGTTCTATATTGGATATAGTACAGTTCATATCTTAACATTGTTAAGGTACGGGGAGTTGTCCGGCTTATGATTAAAACCAGACTCTGGATAACTCAAGGCACGTTTCTGTAATGGCTGTTTGTGGGTTGACCCAGGCTATGACGAGGGTTGATTTTCTACCATCTGAAAGATCAATAGTGATATTGTTCTTAACTCGCCACATTTTAAAAGAAATGGTTATTTTTCAAAAACAGTAGTGGGAGTATGGTAGAACTGGAAGCGATTCCAGAACCACAAACGATTACTGAAGATTTGATAAGGAACCTAAAGATTCAATCTGTTTTGACATTCCATTGGCCACTCCGCAGATAAGGTGGGTAACTTCAGGCACCCGAGAGGTACTCCGGTAGCCTCAAGGACGGTGACAGGGAAGTTCTTGTTTACCCACACTTGCCATTGTTGTTGTTCCAGGCTGCGAGACCCGGCAGGAGGATGAGTATAGCGTCGTTCTAAACTAGCTTTAGAAGTGCACGTCTATATGACTCTGCCAGAGGGTTGTCGTAGTCAGTGGGAGCAGCGGAAGCATTGGTGGACATCAGGCTTATATCTATTTATAGACCAAAGCAGATGTAGCGGAGATAGATCATCTATTTCTGATGCGACAGTCATAGGTTTGACGTCATCAGAATAGGGGATGGATCTGTTGAGAAGGTAGTAGGAAAGGAAATTCCTATACTACGATCGGTTATACTTTGGTCGTCACACAGTGGTTTCTCCAAAAAGGACTTGGACATTATATCAAACATACTGGTTACTAGATCTATGGTTTTAGATCTAGATTTGGGTGGTTTCCCAATCAGGGTACTTTGACAGCATTCTAAGAGTATTTAGAATGGACGACTCCTGGCACGGTAGTGTACCTGCAGGTGATGGAGTCACCCTCTCTAAAGGTGTCTTATAGACTAAAGGGGAGAGGGATGCGCATGATTGGCAGATCACTTGCTTGGGCAATTGAGTCAATCATGAGATGTCAAGTACCACACCAGATGTTGTTCTTGCACTATATGCAATAAGTTGACATTGATCCAATCCTGGAGAAACAGTCGGAAGCAGTTTTAGGACATAAGTGAATGTTCTAGGGATATGATAACGGCTGCCTCCTTTAGGAGACGGTTATCACTCCAGGCTTCCAAGATGACATGGACGACAGGGTGATCGTCAGAGTTATAGTTTTCCTTCTGACGAAGGGCAGTATTTTGGACAGGTGATCCAAGGCAATACTGAGGGTGGCATAGCGCAGGATACTGATTAAGTTCAGTTGACGATACAGTCTAAGAAGTTTGGATTTGGAGTTCATTTATGAGCTCGGTCCCATCAGACATCCAGACATTCTAAGACAGGTATTGCTCATTTCGGGAGATGGTTTTCTCCGCGAACTTGAGATATAGAGAGACATAGAAAGAAACTTCAGAGCGGATCCACTCACTGAGGCTATTCCTCGAACGCAATAGTCTCGTAAACGAGCTTTGTGAGACTGACTAGTAGAGGAGTTGGGTGTTCGGTATCACACGGGCTGTGAGTATGCGACATCGCAATAATTAGCCTTGAGTGCAAGTGGGAGATTGTTGGAGATAGTGCCCTCAGAGTCAATTATTGGATCACAGGCACGTGATTGCAATGATTGAGGGAGGACCTATCCCGGGACGACAGTCTTACTCGAGATGATAGTTTGCTATCTGGTTTACCTTTATCATCGTGTACTGCTTTAGGTGACCTGACAGGTCACTATTGCACGTTGATAGAGCCCCTAGGATTCTTGCTTGACTGCCAGCAGTATGAGGGCGATCATATAAGTGAGAGCTGGAGTCTATAAGCACATCTTTAAAAGGTCCCTAGTTGTGGGAGTTTCGAGACTGGGCATCGATTCTCCAGAGTAGACTAGTGTATACAGTCGAGACCCCGACGAGGGGCGGTGGCCGGTCTCACAGGCCACTGGTGTCAGTTGGTTCACCTAAGATGTATACAGGTGCTCATTGGGTTATGAGTACACCGGACAGGACTCGCCGGGAACATGCTAGTTGGTCTTATACCTGACGTCAGATAGCAGTTCCCAGGTGACATGTGTACAGGTTAGTTCATCGACCTGGGGATCGTCATTTGTCTCGTGTGAGTTCCCACTGTGCTTTGATTACTACCCTACCACGGCTCAAAGGAGTCGTGCAAACAGGTTTTAGTTGGGTACAGTCCCGAGCCATATGGAGGCAGTGAGCGGATCTTCGGGGGTTCGTCTCTCCCGGTATTGGGGGTGAGGTCGCGCTGTGTCTAGGAGAGCCATTACACGAAGTCCTTGGCCAAGGCAGGAGATTTACTGGTAGGTATTCCAGTAGTATCTCAGGGTGTTCTGGGCTACACTCCGACACGACTTGTACCGCTTTAGGGGGTCTGACTTTTACCCACCCCCTAGGCCCGACATGCGATGCTCATAGACGAACGGACCGGACTGTACGGATATTGTCACTGACAGGCTCAGTAGGGTGTCAGGATGAGTTCGCTCATCGACGTCCCTTTTAGTCAATAGCTGGTGGCCCGTTACGTATTGGCTTATACCTCTGACGTGCTAGTGGTTAAATCCACAGCCATAGTATTGGCGAGTCTTTAGAGTCCACCACACATTCAGTTACTCAGCTTTCGGGCGGAACGCTGTAGAGGCCGTATGGAGATATGGCAGGGTCCGATCAGATACGTGCGGTATTGCACGGATCAGGATCGGACGGTTTGTACTAGTGGCCGTATAGGTATATGGCAGGGTTCGATCAGATACGTGCGGTATTGCACGGATCAGGATCGAACGGATATTACTAGCCGGCTTTGGTTTAAGCCGGTCCTAGTTTAGTACAGTGTAGATTTTGTCTCTTTGCATTTGTATCCGGACGGAATACAGATGCGGGTGTGTATGCACAGTATCGGGGTTTTCCTGTAATTTATTACGGGACCAGTTTTCTGGAGTTGCCAGTTTGCATTCCGTTCCGGCCGGTTTTCCTTTGTTCCGAGCCATATGGAGGCAGTGAACGGATCTTCAGGGGTTCGTCTCTCCCGGTATTGGGGGTGAGGTCGCGCTGTGTCTATGAGAGCCATTACACGAAGCCCTCGGCCGAGGCAGGAGATTTACTGGTAGGTATTCCAGTAGTATCTCAGGGTGTTCTGGGCTACACTCCGACACGACTTGTACCGCTTTTGGGGGTCTGACTTTTACCAACCCCCTAGGCCCGCCATGCGATGCTCATAGTCGAACGGACCGGACTGTACGGATATTGTCACTGACAGGCTCAGTAGGGTGTCAGGATGAGTTCGCTCATCGACGTCCCTTTTGGTCAATACCTGGTGGCCCGTTACGTATTGGCTTATACCCTTGACGTGCTAGTGGTTAAATCCACAACCAAGGTGTTGACGAGTCTTTAGAGTCCCCCACATTCAGTTACTCAGCTTTCAGGCAAAACGCTGTAGAGGTCGTATGGAGATATGGCAAGGTCCGATCAGATACGTGCGGTATTGCACAGATCAGGATCGGACAGTTTGTACTAGAGGCCGTATGGAGATATGGCAGGGTTCGATCAGATACGTGCGGTATTGCATTGGTCAGGATCGAACGGATATTATTAGCCGGCTTTGGATTAAGCCGGATCCTAGTAAAGTACAGTGGAGATTTTGTCTCATTGCATTTGTATTTCGGTCGGAATAAGAATGCGGGTGTGAATACACAGTAGCGGGGTTTTCCTGTAATTTATTACGGGACCAGTTTTTTGGAGTTGCCAGTTTGCTTTCCATTTCGGCCATTTTCATTTGTATCTTTCAATGGCCGAAGATTGGTGGAGGAGGGCTTATTTGCATTTGTGCAAATAAGTATTTGTGGAGGGGGTCTTTGCATATTATTGTATCATGATACTTGCCTCCACCATTTGACTTATTCATTTCATCATGGCTTGACTTTGGAGAAATCATGGTTTTGATAATGGTTGTGGTTGAGTGTGGATATGGTTGTGTTCATTACTTGTGATCATTTTCTTGCATGATATCTTTTGACCTCTCTCTCACTTGCTTTATGGTGTGGCTCCCCCCATTTTTGATTCATTCTCATTCTCCCAAAAGCCATGGCCGGCCAAGTGATGGGGGGGGGGCTGTCCAAATTCTTGTTGTGAGGATTTTTGTATCTTTGGCTTTGTAAAATCCCTACAACTCCATCTCCAAAAGCTTATCTCATTATTCCTCCACCAAAGGCAACTCCATAACCCCAAATGAGACATATAGATCTTCACTATATTCTACAGCAGATCTTGGGCACGTCGACTCGCCAGCTTCGTGCCCGAGTTGCCTCGGTATAGAGGCGGGAGCTCGTAAAAGAAGCCGGCGACGTGGTGCCCTTCCGGCGACGAGGTGGAGACCGGAGATTCCGCGGGAGATCGGGATGACGGCGAGAAGACCGGATCACTCGGTATATCTCTCTTTCCCATCTTGTAGTTAGCTAGAACTAGTTAATGGCCCGATCCGGGTTTTAGTGCGCGGTGGTGCCGGTTCAAGAAAATTAAAGTTAACCATCGCTTCCGTATTTGGCCTCGGGATGGAGGCCGGGGCGCCGCCGTGAACTTACAGTGGTATCAGAGCCGCGCCATTAACATAGTCTAGCTTTATCTAATGTGTTTTACATTTCCGATCGAGCAAAAATTCCAAAATCTGCATTTTCAATAGCAACAGTTTTCTGTCAAAATTTTTTGGTCTCTAAAAATTTTTCAGGTTGTATAAAACTGTTGTACTGGAAGTCCTAAGAGTTCTGGGGAAATTCGAGACACTGATCTTTCAGGGAGAGCGCGGAACCGCGGCCAAACCCCACTTGGCGCCGCGGTTCCGCCGCAGTATGGAGGGATCAATGCTTCGAATTTTTCCAGTGGGCTTCTGGGGTGAAAATAGGGTTTCTGGAATATTATTTTTGGGCCCAGAATTTCTTGATGTGCTACAGTAGTACTTGGGGGCCCACTTGATAAAATTTAATCGATCGGATATTTTAAACACATTGGTTCACAGTATTTACATTATATCTGCGACCGTGAATGTCACTTGATCGGTAAATCCTGTCTAACTGCTATAGCTCGGTTAGACGGATTTGCGAACGTGACTTTCACGTTGATGTTCTGTGTATTGCTGTGATGCTGCGGATCGGTCGTGGGGGATAGCCTGGTTGCAATGCTAGTACAGTTTTGTTGTATTATGTACATTTGATATTGCGGGGCGAGCGTCCGACATGTGGACTGCCGTTACTGCTTGTTTGTATTATTATTTTGGGGCACGGCCAGGTTGCGTTCGATGTACCCGTTGTATGTATTTTTACTTTCTGTACTAGGATTACCCCGCCGAGGGGTGCACGGATAGCCGGGTTTTGGAGGACAACAAGCCCGCATCTCATGGCATTGAGACGGAGGGGGCTTTACTCTAGAATTGGCGGGCTATTCGCCGCACTCGTAGGGGGTACAGGTTGACCCAGGAGGGGTGCCCAAGTTACCGGATTCCGCGAAGTGTCGGGTGGTCCATTCACGTCGCTGAAGGGGGCTGCCTCGCTTCAGGTTTTGGCGGGTAACTTGCCGCGCCCGTAGGGGTCTAGGATTTCATTGCACAGGCTATCCACACGACCAGGGGAACGTCGGGTTTCAGCGGCTTTATGAAACCCGGGGATCCCAGATATCTGTATTGTTCTGTGATGCTGTACATTTCTGTGATGTTGCATTTTTATCACGCCTTGAGCGAATATAATATATTGGTATATATATTAGTAGATGTTGTATATGTTTTGCATCCGCGGTAGTCCAGTCCCCGCTCTGTCGTTAGTTAGCTAACCTAACGGGTAATGACGGGACCCAGTGGCGAATGCGGATGGCATATACGTACATCAGTATATTTTCGTTCTTTGTGGTGTGATCAATTGATGGGACTGCGTTGATTCGGATCAATGCAAGTTAAAAACAAACCTAATCTGATGTTGTTGGAACACTTTTCAAAAGACTGTTATTGCAAGGACGTTCTCTTTTGTTTAGCATCGTGGTATTCAGTTGGAATATCCTGCTCCTCAGTCGACGAGGTAAGGGCCGAGATCCCTTCACCGGGAGTGACCCCTTGGACAAAAGTTTGCGTCAGGGCAATGACTTCACTATAGCCGATTACTTTTGCTTTGCACCGTGGTATTCAGTTGGAATATCCTGCACCTCATTCTACGGGGAAAGAGCCGAGATCCCTTCACCAGGAGTGACCTCTTTAGCAAAGGTTTTCGTCACTATATTTTCATAAAAGCTATCCGGTTCCTTCAACGATATCAAGTTCATTATGTTAAAGGTTTTCGCCAGAAACCATTCGTAGCCCTCCGTCGTTTCAGATGGGTAGCACGTAGTATTCATGCTATGTATGTTGGCCTTCGTCAAGGCATAGTGTATGGTAGCTGCTTGTTACCTTTCTGCTGCATAGATAGATGCGTTGGTTTGGGACAGTCGTACTACTATTTTGGCCTTCGTCAAGGGTATGTACGGGTGGGTTCAAATTAACCTGGACAATGATGGGTAGAACTTGACATGTGACTTATGATATGTTGGCCTTCGTCAAGGTCATAAGAGCATGGGGCAAAAATCCACATCGGGAGTTTCAAAAGAACTGAAACTTGCCAGATATGCGCATACCTTCTGGAGTGTGATAGCGTGAGCGGATTCCGTCACGTTATCATGCGATGATAGTTGGATCCCGATTCCCGCTGTTGAGTTGGTTTACTCCTTGGGTGATCCCGACTAATTCTTCTTTTGGGTTTGGAGAAGAATTTGACGTTACAGTGGGAGGTTTCCAGATTAAATAAATTGGTAACCATTCTGATCTAGGTTAGAGTGCACGCTGAGTGTTTCTTTTCTCTCTCTCTTGGCAGCGACCATTGACCCGACCCTAAGACTATGACTCAGTGACCAAAATTGACCGAACCTTCTTAAACACTGGCTTTTGGATTGTCAGAGTTGCAAACCTCATTGCCACTCCTACTTTTACCCTTTCCTCCAGGACATCCCGTATTACTACGAACGTCCACTTCCATTGGACAAAACCATCGTATGGTTAGATACGAACTCGAAAGAATTTATTCGAGGATGGTTTCCGGTTCTGGAGAAAACGGATAGGATTATTCAGTTGTCTTTTCCTTTTACCTTCTCTCAAGTTGTGAGTACTCCTTGGTTTAGGAGATAGTACACCTATTACGCAAATTGGATAGTCTTCTTCCAAACCATAGGCAGGTGCCGACCGGTGGGGAATGAAGAAAACCAATTAGCATAACGATGGTGTGCAGAAGGTATTATGTAAAGACAAAGAAAGGGATTAGAAGGAGGGCAAAGTAAATTGCGACTGCTATTCACGACCAAACCAAATATTTCATTACCACTCCCACTTCACCTTTGTATTTCTCCAGGACACTCCGTATCACTACGAAGATCCACAGATATTTGGATACTCCATCGTATGGTTATATACGAACTCGAAAGGAACTTGTTCCAGTTCGGGGATGGATTCTGGTCCAGGAGAAATAGGAATAAGGTTTATTCGGTTGTCTTTTATCTTCACCTTCTCTCGCATTGCGAGTGCTCCTAGGATTAGGACAGTACACCCATTATGCTTATTGGATAGTCTTCTTCCAAACCATAGGCTGGTGCCGAACGGTAGGGAAGGGAGAAAACCATTTGGCCTAAGGGGTGTGCAGAAGGTAATGACTAAAGACATATAAAGGGATCTGGAGAGGTGGCAAAGAAATATACGGTTACAGTTGTGAATCTGATAATGGAAGAGGCATTACTAGGAATACCAGGATACCCCATCGAAGCATTTCAATGTTTCAGCTTCAATGTGTACTGTTAAAGGAAAACTGATTTCCCGATTAGATACTTACTCCAGGGTATGTATTTACCAGGTATGATTCTCACATCTGTATGGTTTTACAGATGATGAGTGAGAGTAAGTTATTGGGAATTGGGTGATCATCCTCATTATATTGGGATTCGTTGTAATCGGTGATATTTGAGGAGATCACCTGGGCTGTTTGCCGGTCGGCAAATATTTGGTTTTGAATATCCGCTGTTGTGCACCAATTTTAAATTGATATATCTGTACGTCTATTTTCATAGAGTGAGATATACCTTTTTGAAATTATGTCTATGACATTTACCTATATCAAGTGGATGGTTAGGTAAGGAGCATTAAACAGCGGTGTAATTCTTCTTAACCATAAGTACAGTTTTCAACCTACGACACACAGTGAATGAGTTATCAGACTCAAGGGACTTATTCAGAGTATTGTATGTTGTCCAGGGTCCATCAGGACAGAGGGGTTGGTCCTCGTACTATATTCGGTTTACTTATGACTTCTCTAGTTTTTAGACAGGTGTTTCGTGGAAACACAGGGTCCGAATTTTGAGAAGTTATAGGTATTTGAATAGAGTAGAGAACCAGGTATAGCAAGTATCGGGATTCTTCAAAGTGATCGAAGATATAGATACTTGTGTATGGTATTCAGTTGATAGTAATGATAAAGAGAACTTGCTTCTTTTTCAGGTTACTCATAAATGGAAGCACTCCTAAGTTGGGTAAAGCTGATCGTCCTTCTTCCATTTAGTTGACATGCACTGGGGACAGCTGCATGATTTGAATCTGGTTCAATTAAATCAGTGCCTCTGGTTCTATATTGGATATAGAACAGTTCATATCTTAACGTTGTTAAGGTACGGGGAGTTGTCTGGCTTATGATTAAAACCAGACTCTGGATAACTCAAGGCACGTTTCTGTAATGGCTGTTTGTGGGTTGACCCAGGCTATGACGAGGGTTGACTTTCTACCATCTGGATGAACCATAGCGATATTGTTCTAGACTCGCCACAGTTTTATTAAAAATGGATTTTTTTTTTCAGAAAACAGTAGTGAGAGTATGGTAGAACTGGAAATGATTCCAGAACCGCAAACGATTACTGAAGATTTGATAAGGAACCTAAAGATTCAATCTGGTTTGACATTCCATTGGCCACTCCGCAGAAAAGGTGGGTAACTTCAGGCACCCGAGAGGTACTCCGGTAGCCTCAAGGACGGTGACAAGGAAGTTCTTGTTTACCCACACTTGCCATTGCTGTTGTTCTAGACAGTGAGACCCGGCAGGAGGATGAGTATAGCGTCGTTCTAAACTAGTTTTAGAAGTGTACGTGTATATGACTCTGCCAGAGGGTTGTCGTAGTCAGTGGGAGCAGCGGAAGCATTGGTGGACAGGTAGCTTATGTCTATCTATAGACTAAAGCAGATATAGCGGAGATAGATCATCAATTTCTGATGTGACAGTCATAGGTTTGACTTCATCAGAATAGGGGATGGATCTGTTAAGAAGGTAGTAGGGTGTGATGTCATGGTATTTGGATGACATACACAGAATAGGAAAAAAACTCCTATACTACAATCGGTTATACTTTGGTCGTCACACAGTGGTTTCTCCACATGGGACTTGGACATTATATCAGACATACCGGTTACTAGATCTATGGTTTTAGATCTAGATTTGGGTGGTTTCCCAATTAAGGGTACTTAGACAGCATTCTATGAGTATTTAGAATGGACGACTCCATGCACGGTAGTATACCTGCAGGTAATGGAGTCACCCTCTCTAAAGGTGTCTTATAGACTAAAGGGGAGAGGGATGTGCATGATTGGCAGATCACTTGCTCAGGAAATTGAGTCAATCATGAGATGTCAAGTACCACACCAGATATTGTTCTTGCACTTGATGCAATAAGTTCACATTGATCCAATCCTGGAGAAACAGTAGGAGGCAGTTTTAGAACATAAGTGGATGTTCTAGGGAAGTGATAACGATAGCCTCTTTCGGGAGACAGTTATCATTCCAGGCTTCCAAGGTGACCTGGACGACAAGGAGGTTGTCAGAGTTATAGTTTTTCCCTCTGACGAGCGGCAGTATTTTGGACAGGTGATCCAGGAAGATACTGAGGGAGGCATGGCGCAGGATACTGATTAAGTTCAGTTGACGATACAGTCTAAGAAGTTTGGATTTGGAGTTCATTTATGAGCTAGGTCCCATCAGACATCCAGACATTCTAAGACAAGTATTGCTCATTTCGGGAGATGGATTTCTCCGCGAACTTGAGATATAGAGAGACATAGAAAGAAACATCAAGGCGGATCCACTCACTAAGGCTATTCCTCGAACGCAATAGTTTCGCAAACGAGCTTTGTGAGACTGACTAGTAGAGGAGTTGGGTGTTCAGTATCACACGGGCTGTGAGTATGCGACATCATAATAATTAGCCTTGAGTGCAAGTGGGAGATTGTTGGAGATAGTGCCCTCAGAGTCAATTATTGGATCACAGGCACGTGATTGCAATGATTGAGGGAGGACCTATCCCAGTAGGACAGTCTTACTCGAGATGATAGTATGCTATCTGGTTTATCTTTATCATCGTGTACTGCTTTAGGTGACCTGACATGTCGCTATTACACGTTGATAGAGCCCCTAGGATTCTTGCTTGACCACCAGCAGTATGAGGGCGATCATATAAGTGGGAGTTGGGGTCTATAAGCACATCCTTAAAAGGTCTCTAGTCGTGGGAGTTTCGAGACAAGGCATCAATACTCCAGAGTAGACTAGTGTATACAGTCGAGACCCCGACGAGGGGCGGTGACCGGTCTCACAAGCCACTGATGTTAGTTGGTTCACCTAAGATGTATACAGGTGCTCATTGGGTTATGAGTACACCGGACAGGACTAGCCGGGAACCTGCTAGTTGGTCTTATACCTGACGTCAAATAGCAGTTCCCTGGTGACATGTGTACAGGTTAGTTCATCGACCTGAGGATCGTCATTTGTCTCATGTGAGTTCCTACTGTACTTTGATTACTACCCTACCACGCTCAAAGGAGACGTGCAAACAGGTTTTAGTTGGGTACAGTCCAGAGCCACATGGAGGCAGTGAGCGGATCTTCAGGGGTTCGTCTCTCCCGGTATTGGGGGTGAGGTCGCGGTGTGTCTATGAGAGCCATTACACGAAGCCCTCGGCCGAGGCAGGAGATTTACTGGTAGGTATTCCAGTAGTATCTCAGGATGTTCTGGGCTACACTCCGACACGACTTGTACCGCTTTTGGGGGTCTGACTTTTACCAACCCCCTAGGCCCGCCATGCGATGCTCATAGACGAACGGACCGGACTGTACGGATATTGTCACTGACAGGCTCAGTAGGGTGTCAGGATGAGTTCGCTCATCGACGTCCCTTTTGGTCAATACCTGGTGGCCCGTTACGTATTGGCTTATACCTCTAACGTGCTAGTGGTTAAATCCACAACCAAGGTGTTGACGAGTCTTTAGAGTCCCCCACATTCAGTTACTCAGCTTTCGGGCAAAACGCTGTAGAGGCCGTATGGAGATATGGCAAGGTCCGATCAGATACGTGCGGTATTGCACAGATCAGGATCGGACAGTTTGTACTAGAGGCCGTTTGGAGATATGGCAGGGTTCGATCAGATACGTGCGGTATTGCATGGATCAGGATCGAACGGATATTACTCGCCGGCTTTGGTTTAAGCTGGATCCTAGTATAGTACAGTGGAGATTTTGTCTCATTGCATTTGTATTTCGGTCGGAATAAAAATGCGGGTGTGTATACACAGTAGCGGGGTTTTCCTGTAATTTATTACGGGACCAGTTTTTTGGAGTTGCCAGTTTGCTTTCTGTTTCGGCCATTTTCATTTGTATCTTTCAATGGCCGAAGATTGGTGGAGGAGGGCTTATTTGCATTTGTGCAAATAAGTATTTGTGGAGGGGGTCTTTGCATATTATTGTATCATGATACTTGCCTCCACCATTTGACTTATTCATTTCATCATGGCTTGACTTTGGAGCAATCATGGTTTTGATAATGGTTGTGGTTGAGTGTGGATATGGTTGTGTTCATTACTTGTGATCATTTTCTTGCATGATATCTTTTGACCTCTCTCTCACTTGCTTTATGGTGTTGCTCCCCCCATTTTTGATTCATTCTCATTCTCCCAAAAGCCATGGCCGGCCAAGTGATGGGGGGGGGCTGTCCAAATTCTTGTTGTGAGGATTTTTGTATCTTTGGCTTTGTAAAATCCCTACAACTCCATCTCCAAAAGCTTATCTCATTATTCCTCCACCAAAGGCAACTCCATAACCCCAAATGAGACATATAGATCTTCACTATATTCCACAGCAGATCTTGGGCACGTCGACTCGCCAGCTTCGTGCCCGAGTTGCCTCGGTATAGAGGCGGGAGCCCGTAAAAGAAGCCGGCGACGTGGTGCCCTTCCGGCGACGAGGTGGAGACCGGAGATTCCGCAGGAGATCGGGACGACGGCGAGAAGACCGGATCACTCGGATCACTCGGTATATCTCTCTTTCCCATCTTGTAGTTAGCTAGAACTAGTTAATGGCCCGATCCGGGTTTTAGTGCGCGGTGGTGCCGGTTCAAGAAAATTAAAGTTAACCATCGCTTCCGCATTTGGCCTCGGAATGGAGGCCGGGGCGCCGCCGTGAACTTACAACGTCGACTCGCCAGCTTCGTGCCCGAGTTGCCTCGGACCAGAGGCGGGAGCCTGTAAAAGAAGCCGGCGACGTGGTGCCCTTCCGGCGACTTGGTGGAGACCGGAGATTCCACGGGGAGATCGGGACGACGACGAGAAGACCGAAGGACACGGATTGCTCGGTATATCTCTCTAACCGTTCTTTAGTTAGCTAGGACTAGTTTAATGGCCCGATCCGGGTTTATAGTGCGCGGTGGTGCCGGTTCTAAAAGTTAAAGTAAATCATCGCTTCCGCATTCCGGCGTCGGATTGACGGCCGGGGCGCCGCCGTGCACTTACACAGTATAATAAGCGGGTTCGGTCAATATATCCATATTATTATCTTGATTAAGGCGTGGCATTGTCACTACCTAGAGAGAGAGAAGAAAATACTTTAGCGTACGCTCTTATAAGATTAGACTGGTTATTATCTTATTTAATCAGGATGGATCCCACCGTTTTTATCAAATCTTCCTTCAAACCCTAAAAGGTAAGATTAGCCGGGATTAATTACACTCTACAAGTTCGCTAATCAGTCAGCCAGGCAGGTGTTGGTACTCCGAGAGAGTCTTCCCGTGCTTTCGCATGAAACTAATTAAATAACGTCATTTCCGCAGGGGCATAATCTCGTTAACACCTTTCTTAGACACTTACTAGATTAGGTAATTGTAAAGTAGAAAAATCTCCCAGGAGTAACACTTACTCGCAATGGGTATCGGGATCCAACTATCACATAGAAGGTATGCAATCTCATTGCAAATTTCAATACTTGAAATTCCTGATATCTGTTTTTACCCCTTGCGGTTTATGGCCTTGAAAAGATCAACAAACCATAAACCGCAAGTCAACTTCAACCCGTCATTTCGTGACTGAGTTAGACCCACCCGCACGATCATTAACAAGGTCAACAAAGCCGTACGACTAACCTAACCAATCGCATCAGCATGCAGCAGAAAAGCACTAATTAGCTACCGAATACTATGCCTCGACAAGGTCGACAAACGCAGCACGGATACCAAATAGTACTTATCTGAAATAACGGAGGGCTTCGACTGATTTTGAAGAATACCTTTAACGTGATGAACTTGATATCGTTGTAGAATCTAGTGATTTGAAAAGGAGTGGTTTAAGCCCCGCTTTAAAATCGAGTAGTTTTCAAAACAAACCGAGTGGGTTGTAGCATATGCTGGTTTTGCTAAAGAGGTCATTCCCGGTGAAGGGATCTAGGCTCTTTCTTCATCGAATGAGGTGCTGGATATTCATAATGGAATACCGCCATGCAAAGCAAGAACTAGAGCTACCTTTTTGAAAATTTGATTCTATAACATCTTTTAGATTTCTTTTCTTTTCATTAATCTTATTAATAACGTCCATCAATTATGTTTCCTAAACATCACATAAGAAACGAAAATAAAACATACATATATACCATCCGCATTCGCCACAAGGACCCGGGTTTTCACCGTAAGGTTACTTAACTTACGGCAGGGCGGGGTCAGGACTAACGCGGATGCAAAACATATATAGTGTCTACTATTATATCATATATATAAGTAGCATTCGTCTCACGCAGTTATATGATCACATCACATCACATTACAGAACAACAGAAGCAAATATATGAAATATAGGATATACTAGGAGGTCCGTGTTTTAGATTAAGCCAGTAACGAAAAACACGGATTCCACGGTCGTGATGAATAGCCAAGCCCACATCCCTAGATCCCTATGAGAGCGGCAAGCAACCCTGCCAATTCTAGAGTTAGGCGATCTGTCTCGACTCCTCGAGATGGCCTCCCATTGGACTCTAGAACCTGGTTACTCATGCTCTCTGTCTTGGGTCTATCCTAATGCGGAAAAGTAAATAATATACATCGAATGGAGACAACAACCTCAATCCGGAAGTGTCCCAGTAAAAGAATATTACATACAAATATTTACATGAATGAAAATTGAAAAACTCTCATCTCACGTAAAACCCCCCGGCTTCAATCATGACGATCTAATATAACATATCGATAGATACAAAATAACATCACATGTCATCAACGTAAGTAAATATGCGTATCCCTAATGTCGTTGTCGTATTGCAACGAGATAGGGGATACTGCCACATATTACACTTACGGTCGCAGAAAAGAAATGCAAACTAAAATAATTAGAATCCGCATCATCTTTAGATATCATAAACCCGGATTATCACATATTTCGAATTTCATGCCTAACCCTATAAACCTTGTATTTAAGTCTCGAATTGAAAACACTTATCAAAAATTAAGCCGGGAAATTCAACAAGATTCCCGATTAAAAGATCGAATGCTCATCAGGAACTTTAGTGGATGGCCGCACCCCCGAGGCCGTCAACGAAGTGCACTTGGGCGGAACACCGTGGCCGCGAGCACCCGAGTGGATGCTCTTGGCCATGAGGTTCTCCTATAGTCACTTGGTCGGGGCAATGGGGTGTGGCTGTCTACTAGTGTATCCCGGCGAGTATTCGTGTACGATACTAGATTACGACGAAGTTTCTATCCAAATCCAAACTCCGTGATAATCTATCTTTTGAGACTAAAATGTGAGATTTATAAATCATTAACTAGTTTTCGCAAATCTAATCAATATGGATTCCAAAAATTGTATCATATATCCAAAGCAATATAGACGATGTTAAACATTTCGATCGATGTTTCAAACAACAGCAATTCATAGAGATCTCAACCACTTGAGCCTTACAAAAATTGTTGGGTTACGGCAACACCCTGGCCATCGAACCGTGGCCTGACGCGGAACAAAAATTTAACGAAACCGGTGCTACCGCAACCCTCGAATACGGATCGACCATTAACCATAAACCTAGCATGCAATAAAAGGGGTTTGGAATGTTCTACCGAATGATCCATGTCAACATGCTTCCCAAGCTCTTAGGGGCCACCATGATCAAGTTTGGTCGTCGGTCTCCCTCCATCGAAGATGATCCACCCGAGAGTCTATTAATCGAGCTCCTACTTCATAACCGAAGTAACTAGGGTATCTAGTTTGCTAAAATAGATAGCCTAGAAGTTGTAGAGTCTAATGAGAGATTAATTTGTCTCTAAACACCCTAGGTTTCTCAACACATGAGAGGGTTAGGGTGGAGGAAGAAGAAGAAGCCATGGGAGATGAGAGTGTGAAGTTTGAGCAACTCAAGAAAGAAGATGGCTTGTTGTGTTGTGTGAGTGTGAAAGTGGAATTATCAACTTAAGAAAAATATCTCAAGTCAACCAAAATATCTCAAGTCAAGCTCACAAAAATATCTCACACCACAATTAACCATTTAACCTAAATGGTTAATAAACAAAATATCAAGCATGGTAGAATAGTGTTCCATGAGTCATCCTATGAGCCATCCCATGAGTCACTAAATCAACCATGCTTGAATTTAGCTAAGCACACTCATCTCTCACCTCAATCAACCATTTAAACTAAAATGGTTAATAAACAAAATGAGGTGTTATTCTTCTAGAAACAATTCTTGTAAAAATTACAAGAATGCCCCTCAGCCGTATATACATACCCGTATCCGTATTCTGAAAAATATGAATACAATAAGACGAAAATAATCCAACATTATAATACTAGGATCCGGCTTAAACCAAAGCCTACTAGTATTATCCGTCCGAATCATGATACGTGCACAAGTGCACGTATATGATCGAACCCTGCCGTAAAACCATACGACCTCTACACCGTTTCGCCCGAAGCAGGGAAACCCTCTGTAAAGACTCGTCAATACGCTGGCAGTGGGTTTAACCACAAGCACGTCTGCGGCGCTAGCTGTACGTAACGGCTACCCAGGTATTGAGCGAAAGGAAGGCCGATGAGCAAACTTATCTTGACCCAAGCCTATCCTGTGATAATATCCGTACAGTACGGTCTCTTCGTCTAAGAGTATCGCATATCGAGTCTAGGGGGTGGATAAAGTCAGACCCCTAATAACGCGACATTTAGTGTCGGTATGAAGCCCATCACAAACTGTGAAACTACTGATCCTAGATCAGTAATTCTCGACTACCTTGATCAAGGATTTCTGGGAATGGCCACCCGTACACTGCGCGACATTAACCCCCAATACCGGGAGAGAAGAATCCCCGACGATCGGCTCACTGCCTCCATGTGGCTCGGGACTGTACCCAACTAAAACCTGTTTGCACGACTCCTTTGAGCCATGGTAGGGTAGTAATCAAAGCACAGTGGAAACTCACATGAGACAAATGACGATCTCAGGTCGACAGATTAATCTGTACACATGTCACCTGGGAACTGCTATCTTACAATAGGTATAATACCAACTAGCAGGTTCCCGACGTGTCCGTCCAGTGTATTCATAACCCAATGAGCACCTGTATACTATCTTAGGTGAATAAACTAACACCAATGGCTTGTGAGACCGGCTACCGCCCCTCGTCTGGGTCTCGATCAGTATACACTAGTCTACTCTGGAGTATCGATGCCCAGTCTCGATACTCCCATGACTAGGGACATTTAAGGATATGCTTATAGACCATCCAGCTCCCACGTATATGATCGCCATCATAATGTTGGTAGTCAAGCAGGAATCCTATGGGCTCTATCAACATGTAATAGTGAACTGTAATGCCACCTAAAGCATGCACATGATGATAAAGACAAACTAGATAGCATACTCTCATTTTGAGTAAGACTGTTCTACCTGTATAGGTCCTCCCTCAATCATCTAATCGCGTGCCTGCGATTACAATAATTGACTTGAGGGCACTATAGCCAACAATCTCCCACTTGCACTTAAGGCTAATTATTGCGGTGTCGCATATTCACAGCCCGTGTGCTACCGAACTCCCAACTCCTCTACTAATCAGTTTCCCAAAGCCTGTTTGTGAAACTATTGTGTTCGAGAAATTGCCTCAGTGAGTGGATCCGCTCCAATGTTTCTTTCTATATCTCTCTTTATCTCAACTTCGTGGAGAACACCTATCTCCCGAAATGAGCAATACCAGTGTTAGAATTTGTCTGGATATCTGATAGGATCTAGTTCACAAATGAACTCCAAATCCTGCAAATTTCTTAGACTGTATCGTCCACTGAATTTAATCAGTATCCAGCGCCATGCCTTCCTTAGTATCCGTTTGGACCACCTGTCCAATCTACTGCCCGTTATGTGAGGGAAAACTATAACTCAGACAGTCTCTCTGTCATCCAGGTCACCTTGGAAGCCTGAAATGATAACCACCTCCCGAAGTAGGCTGCCGTTACCATATTCTAAGAACATCCACTTATGTTCAAAACTGCTTTCCTCCGTTTCTCCAGGATTGGATTAATATATATACTTATTGCAGCTAGTGCAAATCAATATCTGGTGTGGTACTTGACATTACATGATTGACTCAATTGCCTAAGCAAGTGACATGCCAATCATGCAAATCCCTCCCTACTTTAGTCTATAAGACATCCTTTAGAGAGGGTGACCCCATCACCTGCATGTACACCACCATACCAGAAGTCAACCATTTTAAAACACCTTTAGAATATTGTCAATGTACCCAGATTGGGACACTTCCCAAATCTAGATCTAAAACCATAGATCTAGTCACTAGAATCCCTAATATTATATCCATATCTAATGTGGAGAAAACCCTTTGTGACAACCATAGTATAACCGATCGTAGTATAGGAATTTCACTTCCTGTAAAGTGCATGTCATCTAAATACCAGGACATCACACCCTACTACCTTCTTACCAGATCTATCTCTTATTCTGATGAAGTCTAACTCTATGACTGTCACATAAAAAATAGACGATCTATCTCCGCTATACTTGCTTTAGTCTATAAATAGACATAAGCTACTTGCCCACTATGCTTCCGCTGCTCCCACTGACTACAACAACCCTCTGGCAGAGTCATATACACGTGCACTTCTAAAGACAATTTAGAATGACGCTATACTCATCCTCATGCCGGATCTCATAATCTAGAACAACAGTAGTGGCGAGTCTGGATAAACAAGAATCTCCCTGTCACCGTTTCTGAGAAGACCGAAGTACCTCTCGGGTGCCTGAGGTTACCCACCAACTCTGCGGAGTGGCTAATGGAATGTCGAATCTAATTGAATCTTTAGGTCTTATTAAATTTTCAGTAACCGTTTGTGGTTCTGGAATCACTTCCAGTTCTACCATACTCCCACTAATGTTTTATGAAAAGAATCCATTTTACTAAAACTGGTGGCGAGTCAAGAACAATATAACTATTGATCTTCCAGATGGTAGAAAGTTAACCCTCGTCAAAGCCCGGGATAACCCACAAACTGCCATTACTGAAACGTGCCTTGAGTTTATCCGGATTCTGGTTTTAATCATCAGCCGAACAACTCCATCTAGCTTAACATAGTTAAGATATGATCCATTCTATATCCACTATAGAAATAAGGGCACTGATTTAATTGGAACTAGATTCAAAAATCATGCAGCTGTTTCCAGTGCATATCAACCAAATAGAAGGAGGCTAATCAACATTACTCATCTAGGAGTGCATCCACATATGAGTAACCAGAAAGAGAATCAAGTTCTCAAAACCATTACTATCAACGGAATACCTAGCATAAGTATCTACATTTTCGATCACCTTGAAGAATTTTGATACTTTGCAACATATGGTTCTCTACTTTATTCTTATACCTATAACTTCTCAAAATCTGGACCTTTTATTTCTACGAAATACTTTTCTTAAAACAGAGAAGTTACAAGTATACAGAATATAGTACGAGTACCAACCCCTTTGCCCTTATGGACACTGGACAACATACAATAATTTGTATAAGTCCCCTGAATTTAATAACTCAAACCTTATGCGTCGTAGGTTGAAAACTGTACTATGGTTAAGAAGAATTACACCTCTGTTGAATGCTCCTTACCTAATCACCAACTGATATAGGTAAATGTCACAGACATAATTTCAAAAAATTATATCTCACTTTTGTAGGACTACGGTAGCGCCCCGGCCGTTTATCCGAGGCCAAAATGCGGAAACGAAAAATTTTCATGACTTTAAAACCGGCACTACCGCATCCTAAAAAAAACCCCGGATCGTAACCATTAACCCAATACTAGTAAACTAGAGATGGGAAGGAAGCTATACCGAGCGATCCGTGTCCTTCGGTCTTCGGCCTCCACTCCGATCTCCTTGCGGAATCTCCGGTCTTCATCTCCTCGTCGGAACGGGCACCACATCGCCGGGTTCTTTTACGGGCTCTCACCTCTGGACCGAGGCAACTCGAGCACGAAGTTGGCGAGTCGACGTGCCCAAGGATGCTGTAGGCAAAGTGTAGAATCCATTTGTTTCAAGGGGTTGAAGTTGCCATAATGATGGAGGTGAAGAATAATGAGCAAGAGGAAAAATGAGTTTTGGGATTTTGTAGCAAGCATAATATGATAAGATAATTTTCCCACACCAAAAATGAACCTCTCTCAACCCCTCCCTCAAATGTGGCCGGCCATAAGATGAGAAATGAAGAGGGGAGAGCAAAAACAATGAAGGGAGGTGAGTGTTGTAAAAGCAAGAGGTGATCATAACAAAAGCAAGCCTCACATCAATATCAAAATCAACTCTCATCTCATCCTTTCTCATTAATGCAAGGAAATGATCACAAGAGAATCAAAGATGCTATTATCATCATAATCCTTCATTTACAAATAAAACCTCCACAATTGCTAATTTGCATATTTGCAAATTAGCCCCTCCATCAGAAAAATCCGGCCGTGAAGAAACAAAGGAAAACTGGCCGAAATGGAATACAAACTGGCAACTTCAGAAAACTGATCCCGTAATAAATTACAGGAAAACCCCGCGACTGTATATACATACCCGCATTTGTATTCCGACCGAATACAAATGCAATGAGACAAAATCTACACTGTACAATACTAGGATCCGGCTTAAACCAAAACCCGCTAGTATTATCCGTCCGATCTTGATCCGTGCAATACCGCACGTATAAGATCGAACCCTGCCATATCTCCATACGGCCTCTACAGCGTTTCGCTCGAAACTTGAGTAACTGTCTGTAGGGGACTCTAAAGACTCGTCAATACTTTGGCTGTGGATTTAACCACTAGCCCGTCAGAGGTATTAGCCATACGTAACGGGCTACCAGCTATTGACCAAAAGGGACGTCGATGAGCGAACTCATCCTGACACCCAACTGAGCCTGTCAGTGACAATATCCGTACAGTCCGGTTCGTTCGTCTATGAGCATCGCATGGCGGGCCTAGGGGGTTGGTAAAAGTCAGACCCCCAAAAGCGATACAAGTCGTGTCGGAGTGTAGCCCAGAACACCCTGAGATACTATTGTAATACCTACCAGTAAATCTCCTGCCTCGGCCGAGAGCTTTGTGTAATGGCTCTCCTAGACACAACGCGACCTCACCCCCAATACCGGGAGAGACGAACCCCTGCAGATCCGCTTACTGCCTCCATGTGGCTCGGGACTGTACCCAACTAAAACCTGTTTGCACGACTCCTTTGAGCCGTGGTAGGGTAGTAATCAAAGTACAATGGGAACTCACACGAGACAAATGACGATCTCAGGTCGATGAACTAACCTATACACATGTCACCAGGGAACTGCTATCTGACGATATGTATAATACCAACTAGCATGTTCCCGGCGAGTCCTGTCCGGTGTACTCATAACCCAATGAGCACCTGTATACATCTTAGGTGAACCAACTGACACCAGTGGCTTGTGAGACCGGCCACCGCCCCTCGTCGGGGTCTCGACTGTATACACTAGTCTACTCTGGAGTATCGATGCCCTGTCTCGAAAACTCCGACGACTAGGGACCTTTTAAGGATGTGCTTATAGACCCCAGCTCCCGTGTATATGATCGCCATCATACTGCTGTCTGTCAAGTAAGAATCTTAAGGGCTCTATCAACATGCAATAGTGACCTGTAAGGTCACCTGAAACAGTACACGATGATAAAGATAAACCAGATAGCATACTATCATCTTGAGTAAGACTGTTCTAACGGTATAGGTCCTCTCTCAATCATTGCAATCACGTGCCTGTGATCCAATAATTGACTCTGAGAGCACTATCTCCAACAATCTCCCACTTGCACTCAAGGCTAATTATTGCGATGTCGTATACTCACAGCCTGTGTGATACCGAACACCCAACTCCTCTACTAATCTGTTAGTTATATGTATGCCCTAGAGGCCATTACTATACATAGGATGTATATTGTGGTGGATGCTTGGACATATATAGGGAGGACTTTCTTGCTCGACATGATAGTATGCTATCTGGTTGCTCTTTACCTTAACGTGTACACTAATTGTCTCTCTGTTACATGTTGGTAAAGCCCTTAGGATGTGTACTTGATTACCTGGACTATGATGCGGATCATACTAGTGGGGACATGGTAGTCCATAAGTACATCCTTCAAAGTCCCTAGTCGTGGGTATATCGAGACGGGGCATCGATATACCAGAGTAGACTAGCGTGTACCTTCTCGACCCATACAGATGGGCGATGGATGATCCCATATCCATTAGTGTTTGACATCAGAGATGATATACGGGTGCTCAGTGGAGACTGGGTACACTGGACGGACTCGCCGAGAACTCCCAGATGGTATTATACCTTACGTCAGATGGCAGTTCTCTGGTGACACTGGTATAGAGTAGTCTGTTGACCCGAGATCGTCAGAGAGTCTTGTATGATGTAAGTCCGCGGCGGCGCCCCGGCCGTCGATCCGACGCCGGAAATGCGGAAATGAAAAACTTTGCAAACTAGCAAACCGGCACCACCGCGCACTTTTAACCCGGATCGGGCCATTAACCTAGCTACTAGCAAACAACAAGATGGGCAGAGAAGTATACCAAGCGATCCGTGTCCTTCGGTCTTCGTCTCCACTCCGATCTCCCGCGGAATCTCCGTCCGTCACGTCCTCGTCGGAAAGGGCACCACGTAGCCGAGTTCTTTTACGGGCTCCCACCTCTGGACCGAGGCAACTCGGGCGCGAAGTTGGCTAGCCGACGCGTCCAAGATTTGCTGTAGACTAGAGTAGTAGGTTGTCTCTTTTGGGCCTTAGAAGTTGCCATGGTATGTGGAGGAAAAGAATGAACTTGAGAGAAGGAAAAATGGAGCTCTCAATTTTTCCAAGGCATGAGATGAGATAAAATCACCACCCACTAAAATCAATCTCCCCTCATAATAGTGGCCGGCCCCTGCTCATCATGGGTGTGAGAAAAGAATCAATAATCAAGAGAAGAAAAAGAATATGCTAAGATGAAAATGGTCACTCCCATTTCTTTTCTCATCAAATCAAACAACCATCACATGAAAAGCCATGAAATGGAGAAGAAAAGCATCTCATGATGAAGAGGCCACAAATATGCAAGAAAACCCCTCCACAAATGTTATTTGCAAATGTGCAAATAACCCCTTCCAACGGAAAGTCCGGCCGTAAAGGAATAAAATAAAACCGGCCGGAACGGAATGCAAACTGGCAACTTCAGAAAACGTGATCCCGTAATAAATTACAGGAAAACCCCACTACTGCAAATACATGCCCGCATTTGTATTCTCACTGAACACAAATGCAAAGAGACAAAATCTACACTATCCAATACTAGGATCCGGCTTAAGCCAAAACCGGCTAGTAAAATCCGTCCGATCCCGATCCGTGCAATACCGCACGTATCTGAACGAACCCTGCCATATCTCCATACGTCCTCTACAGCGTTTCGCCCGAAACTTGAGTAACTGTGTGTGGTGGACTCTAAAGACTCGTCAATACTATGGCTGTGGATTTAACCACTAGCACGTCAGAGGTATGAGCCATACGTGACGGGCCACCAGCTATTGACCAAAAGGGACGTCGATGAGCGAACTCATCCTGACACCCTACTGTGCCTGTCGGTTACAATATCCGTACAGTCCGGTCCGTTCGTCTATGAGCATCGCATGGCGGGCCTAGGGGGTTGGTGAAAGTCAGACCCCCAATAGCGGTACAAGTCGTGTCGAAGTGTAGCCCAGAACATCCTGAGATACTACTGGAATACCTACCAGTAAATCTCCTGTCTTGGCCAAGGACTTTTCATGTACTGGCTCTCCTAGACACAGCGCGACCTCACCCCCAATACCGGGAGAGACGAACCCCTGCAGATCCGCTCACTGCCTCCATGTGGCTCGGGACTGTACCCAACTAAAACCTGTTTGCACGTCTCCTTTGAGCATGGTAGCGTAGTAATCAAAGCACAGTGGGAACTCACACGAGACAAATGACGATCTCAGGTCGATGAACTAACCTGTACACATGTCACCAGGGAACTGCTAGCTGACGTCAGGTATAATACCAACTAGCAGGTTCCCGGCGAGTCCTGTCCGGTGTACTCATAACCCAATGAGCACCTGTATACATCTTAGGTGAACCAACTGACGCCAGTGGCTTGTGAGACCAGCCACCGTCCCTCGTCGGGGTCTCGAATGTATACACTAGTTTACTCCGGAGTATCGATGCCCTGTCTCGAAACTCCCACGACTAGGGACCTTTTAAGGATGTGCTTATAGACTCCAGCTCTCACGTATATGATCGCCCTCATACTGCTGGTAGTCAAGCAAAAATCCTAGGGGCTCTATCAACGTGTAATAGCGACTCGTAAGGTCACCTAAAGCAGTACACGATGATAAAGGTAAACCAGATAGCATACTATCATCTCGAGTAAGACTGTCCTACCGGCATAGGTCTTCCTCAATCATTGCAATCACGTGCCTATGATCCAATAATTGACTCTGAGGGCACTATATCCAACAATCTCCCACTTGCACTCAAGGCTAATTATTGCGATGTCGCATACTTACAGCCCGTGTGATACCGAACAGCCAACTCCTCTACTAGTCAGTCTCACAAAGCTCATTTGCGAAACTATTGCGTTCGAGGAATAGCCTCAGTGAGTGGATCCGCTCTGATGTTTCTTTCTATGTCTCTCTATATCCTATGTTCGCGGAGAAAGCCATCTCCCGAAATGAGCAATACCTGTCTTAGAATGTCTGGATGTCTTATGGGACCTAGCTCATAAATGAACTCCAAATCCAAACTTCTTAGACTGTATCGTCAACTGAACTTAATCAGTATCCTGCGCCATGCCTTCCCTCAGTATCCACCTGGATCATCTGTCCAAAATACTGCCCCTTGTCAGAGGGAAAACTATAACTCTGACGGCCACCCTGTCGTCTATGTCACCTTGGAAGCCTGGAATGATAACCTTCTCTTAAAAGAGGCTGCCGTTATCAAATCCCAAGAACACGCACTTATGTTCTAAAACTGCTTCCGACTGTTTCTCCAGGATTGGATTAATATCAACTTATTGCATCTACTGCAAGAACAACATCTGATGTAGTACTTGACATCTCATGATCAACTCAATTGCCTAAGCAAGTGATCTGCCAATCATGCGCATTCCTCTCCCCTTTAGTCAGTAAGACACCTTTAGAGAGGGTGACTCCATTACCTGCAGATACACCACCATGCCAGGAGTCGTCCATTCTAAATACTCCTAGAATGCTGTCTAAGTACCCTGATTGGGAAACTACCCAAATCTAGATCTAAAACCATAGATCTAGTAACCAGAATGTATGATATAATATCCAAGTCCTATGTGGAGAAAACACTGTGTGACAACCAAAGTATAACCGACCGTAGTATAGGAATATCACTTCCTACTCTGTGTATGTCATCCAAATACCAGGACATCACACCCTACCACCTTCTTAACAGATCCATCCCCTATTCTGATGAAGTCAAACCTATGACTGTGATATCAGAAATAGATGATCTATCTCCGCTATATCTGCTTTAGTCTATAAATAGACATAAGCCCGATGTCCACCAATGCTTCTGCTGCTCCCACTGTCTACGACAACCCTCTGGCAGAGTCATATAGACGTGCACTTCTAAAGCTAGTTTAGAACGACACTATACTCATCCTCCTGCCGGGTCTCACAGTCTGGAACAACAGCAGTGGCAAGTCTGGGTAAATAAGAACCTCCCTGCCACCGTCCTTGAGCATACCGAAGTACCTCTCGGGTGCCTGAGGTTACCCACCATATCTACGGAGTGGCCAATGGAATGTCAAACCAGATTGAATCTTTAGGTTCTTATCAAATCTTCAGTAATCGTTTGCGGTTCTGGAATGACTTCCAGTTCTACCATACTCCCACTACTGTTTTCTGAAAAAATCCATTTTTATTAAAACTGTGGCGAGTCAAGAACAATATCACTATTGATCTTCCAGATGGTAGAAAGTCAACCCTCGTCATAGCCCGGGTCAACCCACAAACAGCCATTACAGAAACGTGCCTTGAGTTATCCGGAGTCTGGTTTTAAGCATAAGCCGGAAAACTCCCCGTACCTTAACAATGTCAAGATATGAACTGTTCTATATCCAATATAGAAACAGAGACACTGATTTAATTGAACCAGATTCAAATCATGCAGCTGTCACCAGTGCATGTCAACTAAATGGAAGGAGGCCGATCAGCGTTACTCAACTTTAGAATACTTCCACTTATGAGTAACCTGAGAGAGAATCTAGTTCTCTTAAACATTACTATCAACTGAATACTACACAGAAGTATCTACATCTTCGATCACTTTGAAGAATCCCGATACTTGGAATACCTGGTTCTCTACTTTACTAATATACCTATAACTTCTCAAAACTTGGACCCTGTGTTTCTACGAAACACTTGTCTAAGAACTAGAGAAGTCATAAGTAAACTGAATATAGTACGAGGACCAACCCCTCTGTCCTAATGGACACTGGACAACATACAATACTTTGTATAAGTCCCTTGAGTCTAGTAACTCATTCACTGTGTGTTGTAGGTTGAAAATTGTACTTATGGTTAAGAAGAATTACACCGCTGTTCAATACTCCTTACCTAACCATCCACTGATATAGGTAAATGTCATAGACATAATTTCAAAAAGGTATATCTCACTCTATAAAAATAGACGTACAGATATATCAATTTGAAATTGGTGCACAACAACGGATATTCAAAACCAAATATTTGCCGATCGGCAAACAATCCAGGTGACTTCCTCAAATATCACCAATTACAACGAATTCCGATATAATGAGGATGATCACCTAATTCCCAATAACTTACTCCCACTCATCATCTGTAAAACCATACAGATGTGAGAATCAAACCTGGTAAATACATACCCTGGAGCAAGTGTCTAATTGGGAAATCAGTTTTCTTTTAACAGTACACAGTGAAACTGAAACACTAAAATGTCTCGATGGGGTATCCTGGTATTCCTAGTAATGCCTCTTCCATTATCCAGATTCACATCTGTAACCGTATATCTCTTTTCCATCTCTCCAAATCCCTTTATATGTCTTTAGTCATTACCTTCTGTACACCCTTTTAGGCCAAATGGTTTTTTTCCTTCCCTACCGTTCGGCACCAGCCTATGGTTTGGAAGAAGACTATCCAATAAGCATAATGGGTGTACTGTCCTAATCCTAGGAGCACTCGCAATGCGAGAGAAGGTGAAGATAAAAGACACCTGAATGAACTATATTCCTATTTCTCCTGAAGCAGAATCCATCCCCGAACTGGAACAAGTTCCTTTCGAGTTCGTATATAACCATACGATGGATTATCCAATAAACCTGGGATCTTCGTAGTGATACGGAGTGTCCTGGAGAAATACAAAGGTGATTTAGGATTGGCGAAGAAATACTTGGTTTGGTCGTGAATAGCAGTCGCAATTTACTTTGCCCTCTTACTAATCCCTTTCTTTGTCTTAACTTAATACCTTCTGTACACCGTTTAGGCTAATTGGTTTTCTTCATTCCCTACCGTTCGGCACCAGCCTAAGGTTTGGAAGAAGACTATCCAATTTGCGTAATAGGTGTACTATCTCCTAAACCAAGGAGTACTCGCAATGAGAGAAGGTGAAAGGAAAAGACAACTAAATAGTCCTATTCGTTTTCTCCAGAACCGGAAACCATCCTCGAATTCCATCGAGTTCGTATATAACCATACGATAGTTTTTTCCAATGGAAGTGGACGTTCGCAGTAATACGGGGTGTCCTGGAGAAAAGGGTAAAAGTAGGAGTGGTAATGAGGTTTGCAACTCTGATAATCCAAAAGCCAATGTTAAGAAGGTTCGGTCAACTTGGTCACTGAGTCATAGTCTAGGTTCGGGTCAATGGTCGCTGCCAAAGAGAGAGAGAAAAGAAACACTCAGCGTGCACTCTAACCTAGATCAGAATGGTTATCACTTTATCTAATCTGGAAACCTCCTACTGTAACGTCAAATTCTTCCCCAAACCTGAAAGAAGAATTACCCGGGATCACCCGAGGAGTAAACCAACTCATCAGTGGGAATCGGGATCCAACTATCATCGCATGATAACGTGACGGAATCCGCTCACGCTATCACACTCCAGAAGGTATGCGCATATCTGGCAAGTTTCAGTTCTTTTGAAACTCCCGATGTGGATTTTTGCCCCATGCTCTTATGACCTTGAGGAAGGCCAACAAATCATAAGTCACATGTCAAGTTCTACCCGTCATTGTACAGGTTGATTTGAACCCACCCGTACAAGCCCTTGACGAAGGCCAACAAGGCTATACGACTGTCCCAAACCAACGCATCTATCTATGCAGCAGAAAGGTAACAAGCAGCTACCATACACTATGCCTTGACGAAGGCCAACAAACATAGCATGAATACTACGTGCTACCCATCTGAAATGACGGAGGGCTACGAATGGTTTCTGGCGAAAACCTTTAACGTAATGAACTTGATATCGTTGAAGGAACTGATAGCTTTATAAAAATATAGTGACGAAAACCTTTGCTAAAGAGGTCACTCCCGGTGAAGGGATCTCGGCTCTTTCCCCGTAGGATGGGGTGCAGCATATTCCAATTGAATACCACGATGCAAAGCAAAAGTAATCGGCTATAGTGAAGTTATTGCCCTGATGCAAACTTCTGTCCAAGGGGTCACTCCCGGTGAAGGGATCTCGGCCCTTGCCTCGTCGACTGAGGAGCAGGATATTCCAACTGAATACCACTGTGCAAAACAAAAGAGAACGCCCTTGCAATAACAGCTTTTTGAAAAAGTGTTCCAACAACATCAGAATAGGTTTGTTTATCTTGCATTGATCCGAATCAACGCAGTCCCATCAATTGATCACACCAATAAAGAACGAAAATAATGACGTACGTATATGCCATCCGCATTCGCCACTGGGTCCCGTCATCACCCGTTAGGTTAGCTAACTAACGACAGAGCAGGGACTGGACTAGCGCGGATGCAAAACATATACAACATCTACTAGTATATATATAATATATAATTTTCGCTCAAGGCGTGATAAAAATGCAGCATCACAGAAATGTACAGCATCACAGAACAATACAGATATCTGGGATCCCCGGGTTTCATAGAGCCGCTACTGAAACCCGACGTTCCCCTGGTCGTGTGGATAGCCTGTGCAATGAAATCCTAGACCCTTACGGGTGCGGCAAGTTACCCGCCAAAACCTGAAGCGAGGCAGCCCCCTTCAGCAACGTGAATGGACCACCCAGCACTTCACGGAATCCGGTAACTTGGGCACCCCTCCTGGGTCAACCTGTACTCCCTATGAGTGCGGCGAATAGCCCGCCAATTCTAGAGTAAAACCCCCTCCATCTCAACGCCATGAGATGCGGGCCCGTTTCCCTCTATAACCCGGCTACCCGTGCACCCCTCCGCGGGGTAATCCTAGTACAGAAAGTAAAATATACATACAACGGGTACATCGACCGCAACCTGGTCGTGCCCCAAAAGAATAATATAAACAGGCAGTGACGGCAGTCCACATGTCGTACGCTCGCCCCGCAATATCAAATGTACATATAAAACAGAACTGTACTAACATTGCATCCAGGCTATCCCCCATGACCGATCCGCAACATCACAGCACAACACAGAACATCAACGTGAATGTCACGTTCGCAAATCCGTCTAAAAGGGCTATAGCAGATAGACTGGATTTACCGATCGAATGACATTCACGGTCGCAGATATAATGTAAATACTGTGAACTAGCATGTTTAAAATATCCGATCGAACAAATTTATCGAAGTGGGCCCCAAGCAGTACTGTAGCACTTACAGAAAATCTGGGCCCAAAAAGAATGTTCCAAAAACCCCATTTCTCAGACTAGGATCCACTGGAAAAAAAATGGTGCAACGAAGCTATATTATTGTGGCGGAACCGCGGCCAAAGTGGGGTTATGGCCGCGGTTCCACGGCCGTATAGACGAATTAGGTCACCAAATTTTTTTCGTGTTCTTAAAATTATCTGCATATGTTTCTGCAACAACCTGAAAAATTTTTGGAGCTGGAAAAATTTCGACAGAGAACATATGCACACAAAATCGGGTTTTCGGGATTTTTGTTCGATCGAGGATGTAAACACACTAGACCATGCTAGGCTTGGTTAATGGCGTGGCTCTGATACCAATGTAAGTCCGCGGCGGCGCCCCGGCCGTCGATCCGACGCCGGAAATGCGGAAACGAAAAACTTTGCAAACTAGCAAACTGGCACCACCGCGCACTTTTAACCCGTATCGGGCCATTAACCTAGCTACTAGCAAACAACAAGATGGGAAGAGAAGTATACCAAGCAATCCGTGTCCTTCGGTCTTCGTCTCCACTCCGATCTCCCACGGAATCTCCGTCCGACATGTCCTCGTCGGAAAGGGCACCACGTAGCCGAGTTCTTTTACGGGCTCCCACCTCTGGACCGAGGCATCTCGGGCGCGAAGTTGGCTAGCCGACGCGTCCAAGATTTGCTGTAGACTAGAGTAGTAGGTTGTCTCTTTTGGGGCTTAGAAGTTGCCATGGTATGTGGAGGAAAAGAATGAACTTGAGAGAAGGAAAAATGGAGCTCTCAATTTTTCCAAGGCATGAGATGAGATAAAATCACCACCCACTAAAATCAATCTCCCCTCATAATAGTGACCGGCCCCTGCTCATCATGGGTGTGAGAAAAGAATCAATAATCAAGAGAAGAAAAAGAATATGCTAAGATGAAAATGGTCACACCCATTTCTTCTCTCATCAAATCTAACAACCATCACATGAAAAGCCATGAAATGGATAAGAAAAGCATCTCATGATGAAGAGGACACAAATATGCAAGAAAACCCCTCCACAAATGTTATTTGCAAATGTGCAAATAACCCCTTCCAACGGAAAGTCCGGCCGTGAAGGAATAAAATAAAACCGGCCGGAACGGAATGCAAACTGGCAACTTCAGAAAACGTGATCCCGTAATAAATTACAGGAAAACCCCACTACTGCAAATACATGCCCGCATTTGTATTCTCACTGAACACAAATGCAAAGAGACAAAATCTACACTATCCAATACTAGGATCCGGCTTAAGCCAAAGCCGGCTAGTAAAATCCGTCCGATCACGATCCGTGCAATACCGCACGTATCTGATTGAACCCTGCCATATCTCCATATGGCCTCTACAGCGTTTCGCCCGAAACCTGAGTAACTGTGTGTGGTGGACTCTAAAGACTCGTCAATACTATGGCTGTGGATTTAACCACTAGCACGTCAGAGGTATCGGCCATACGTGACGGGCCACCAGCTATTGACCAAAAGGGACGTCGATGAGCGAACTCATCCTGACACCCTACTGAGCCTGTCAGTGACAATATCCGTACAGTCCGGTCCGTTCATCTATGAGCATCGTATGGCGGGTCTAGGGGGTTGGTGAAAGTCAGACCCCAATAGCGGTACAAGTCGTGTCGGAGTGTAGCCCAGAACATCCTGAGATACTACTGGAATACCTACCAGTAAATCTCCTGCCTTGGCCAAGGACTTTTCATGTACTGGCTCTCCTAGACACAGCGCGACCTCACCCCCAATACCGGGAGAGACGAACCCCTGCAGATCCGCTCACCGCCTCCATGTGGCTCGGGACTGTACCCAACTAAAACCTGTTTGCACGTATCCTTTGAGCGTGGTAGGGTAGTAATCAAAGCACAGTGGGAACTCACACGAGACAAATGACGATCTCAGGTCGATGAACTAACCTGTACACATGTCACCAGGGAACTGCTATCTGACGTCAGGTATAATACCAACTAGCAGGTTCCCGGCGAGTCCTGTCCGGTGTACTCATAACCCAATGAGCACCTGTATACATCTTAGGTGAACCAACTGACACCAGTGGCTTGTGAGACCGGCCACCGCCCCTCGTCGGGGTCTCGACTGTATACACTAGTCTACTCCGGAGTATCGATGCCCTGTCTCGAAACTCCCACGACTAGGGACCTTTTAAGGATGTGCTTATAGACTCCAGCTCTCACGTATATGATCGCCCTCATACTGCTGGTAGTCAAGAAAGAATCCTAGGGGCTCTATCAACGTGTAATAGCGACTCATAAGGTCACCTAAAGCAGTACACGATGATAAAGGTAAATCAGATAGCATACTATCATCTCGAGTAAGACTGTCCTACCGGCATAGGTCCTCCTCAATCATTGCAATCACGTGCCTGTGATCCAATAATTGACTCTGAAGGCACTATATCCAACATGTGATTCCCACTGTGCTTTGATTTCCACCTTACCACGTCCAAGAGGGCATGCAAAACGGTGGTTTTTGGGTACAGTCCCGAATCACATGGAGGCAATGAGCGATATGATGGGATTCGTCTCTCCCGGTATAGGGAGTTGATGTTGCGCTGTGTTCGATTGGCTATAACCGGAAATCCCTAGCCAGGGTTGCTGAGATTTACTGGTAAGTGTTACCAGTAGTTTCTCGAACTGTTATAGACCTCATATCGACATGACTTATCGAGCTATTTGGGTCTGACGTTTACCACCCTTAGGCGAGATATGCGACATATCAGACGACGAGACCGGACTGTATGGTAAGTGTCACTGGTTGGATTCACAGGAGTGTGAGCGGGCTTGCTCGTCGATCTTCTGATCGCTCAATACCCAGGTGGCCGTTACGTTTAGCAGACCGCTTGCGGCTTGTGGGTGTTTGATATGATCATCATCTGCTGCCGGCGTATTGACGAGTCTTTAGAGTCCTACACAGAGGTTTCCTGGCTCAAGCGAAATGAAATAGGAGCGCATATGAGATATGTGCAGGACCGAGAATAATGCATGTATGTGATACCGTATTCTATTCTTGTGATGAATGTATCGAATGGTTGTATGTGATATAACCTAGTTATCGAATCGAGGATTGATTCGATAAGTCGATACTTTGGATATTAGTCGGTCATATGCGATATGACCGGATCGTTAAATCAAATGTTGATTTAATGATTTAATGTATAATTATATATTTGATATATTGCTTTGTATTAACTAGTATTGGTTCACTTAAGATGGATTTTCTCACTTGATGTGCACATTGTATATGTGATATATTTTTGTGCACTTGATTGTATCATGTTTGATGATACAAGCAAACTTGTGTGTATGTTTCCTTTAAACCATATTTAAGTGAATGGTTAGGTTTTTTTTTTATCTATTCTTATTTATTTATTTATTTATTTACTTTAGGGCAAGAAACAAAAATGGTTGCTTCTTTTGTTCTTTTGTTGAAGCTTCAAGAAGCTTTGACCATTTTTGTTCCTTTCCTAAACCTAACCATTCACCTAACTATAGTTTATTCTCTACACTAAACCATGGTTGCTAAAATGATAAGAATGACTTGATTTTCTTTTCCCATAATTCTTATCATATTCTTTTTCTTCTTCCTCTTCTTCTTCAAGAAGAAAAAGCTTGCTAGCTTCAATGGTGAAATGAGAAAAAGAGTGAGAAATCCAATTCTAAAGTGAACCCACTTCCTATTTCTTCATCCTCTACCACTTGCTAAGTAGTATAGGGTGTTTTCTTCATAAGTTTCATGGCTTGGTGAAGTTGGAGCTTGATCTTGTGTTGCCTCGACGTGGATCATCTTCGGCATCGAAGTCGACGACCTAGCCCGCCCATTTCTCCGATGAAGCCGACGCTAGAGCCCAGGATCCGATGATCGCAGCGAGGGGACTTCATCACGGAGCTATGGAGGTGGAGGATCGGATCTACAAAGGTTGTATTTCCGTTCACTTTTAGAGTAAAGTCGTTTGCTCGCATATGTTATCGCCTAAACTCTAGTCATCGATTGTATTAGGGTTTCTCGGCACCGTAAATTTTTGAATTTGGCATGGTTGATGCCTTGTGAGACCTCATTAGTGTGCCGAGGAACCCTACAGTGGTATTAGAGCCTAGCTAGAGCCTTAGGCGATGTGTAGACGAAGTTAGAAATACGAACGAAACACGAAACCCTAATTCATACCCCTCTCTGTCCAATTTTTGAAAATGTGGATTTTTCTATATTAAAAATATGCAGAAATATAAGCAGGGTTTTATAAGAATTACTGTGCAAAACGAGGTCGTAATTCCATCAAACCGCCGCGGAACCGCGGCCTTAGTCCACGTGGCGCGGCGGTTCCGTGGCCATTCTGTTGCATCGTTGACCAAAATTTGCACAGTAATGTTTATATTTGATTCCTGTATTTTATGGGTATTTTTATTTTCTACTCAAGAGGTTAGTATTCTGGGTTGTATTGGGGACTCCGTGTTTCGATCGGGAAGTTTAACTTCGTCTGTGATTTCCGGGTAATTTTAGAATATGTTAAAAAGTTCGACCGGATATAAATACCCAATTTTTCTCTTGTAGGGAAATTTCCAAGTGATGGATTTTTCCGTGGTTTAAAGACGTTCTAAGTAGTGCAAGTAACGCGATGGTCCCTCTAGAAGACAACAAACCTTAACTCGATTATGTGACCGTCTTGAATTGCCCTTTAAACCTTAGGGTTTGGGGCAGTACGGCGTGCCACATGTGAGGCGTTGGCTTGACCCTTCTACGGCTGGACCGTTGGTACTGAGGCATGAAGTGAATGTTTTTGAACTTATTTCATGTATTGAGCTGTTTCGGGAAAACTTGGGTGTTTGATTGTTCGATCGGAAAATTTAACATTTTCTATTTATCTAGAATGGGATACAATACTTGGAATTCACAAGCAGTTATGAGATAACTGATTTGAATGTTATAAACATAGCACTTTAGTCTCACTTGATCGGTTGCCACGGAATTTTGATGCGATCAAAAGTCCATCGCAATCACGTAGCGTACGCGGATACTCGCCGGTAAACTTAATAGACAGCCACACCCCATAGCCCTGACCAAGTGACTATAGGAGAACCCCGTCGCCGAAAGCATCCGTTCGGGTGCTCGCGGCAGCGGTGTTCCGCCTTGGTGCACTTCGTCGACGGCGTCGGGGGTGCGGCCGCCTACTAAAGTTTGCGACGAGCATTCGATCAGGATGTCGGGAATCTTGTTGAATTGCCCGACTTGATATTGAAAAGTGTTTTCGATAATGAGACTAAAATGCGGGGTTTATAATTGTTGGGCATGCGATGTCTAAGGAATTCATTTGATTAGGCATGCGATGTCTATGCAGGTTGCGGATTCCAACTGTTGTAGTTTTACACTTTCTTTTCTGTGACCGTAAGTGTAATATGTGATATCGCCGGTTTCGTTGCTATATGTCAACGACAATTGGGATGCGCATATTTACTTACGTTGATGACATGTGATGTTATGTGTTGCTGGATATGTTATATTGGATCGTCGCGTTTGAATAGCCGGGTTTTTTTTTATGTGAGATGAGTGTTTTTCATTTTCATTCATGTAAAAACTTGTATGTAATATTCTTTTATTGGGGCACTTCCAGGTTGCGGAAGATGTCACCCATTGTATATTATTTACTTTTCCGCACTAGGATAGACCCAAGGAGGAGGGCATAAGTAACCGGGTTCTGGAGTCCAGTGGGAGACCAACTCGAGGAGTCGAGTTCGGGTCTCCTAACTCTAGAATTGGTGGGGTTGCTTGCCGCTCTCGTAGGGGTCTAGGGGTGTGGGTTTGGCTATTCGTCACGACCGTGGAATCCGTGTTTTATACTGGCTCGTATAAAAAACACGGACGTCCTAGTATATCCAATATTTCATATGATATTTTCTGCTGCGTTATCTGTGATGTGATCATGTGATATGTTCTGTGATAAATACTGTATATAGTATATACGATATATTATATAGACGTTACTTATGTTTTACACCCGCGCTAGCCCTGCCCCGCTCTACCGTTAGTTACCTAACCTAACGGTGCATGAGGGGACATCGAGGCGAATGCGGATAGTATAAGTGTACGTCGTATTTATCTGTGATGTTTAGGTACTTAAATGATGGGACTTCATTAATGAGATTAATGAAATAAAAGAAACCTAAAGATGTTGTAGAATCGAATTTCAAAAATAAAACAGGTAGCTACATTTCTTGCTTTGCATAGCGGTATATATGATATATCCTGCACCTTATTCGATGAGGAAAGGGCCGACGATCCCTGTTAGTTATATGTATGCCCTAGAGGCCATTACTGTACATACGATGTATATTGTAGTGGATGCTAGGACATATATAGGGAGGACTTTCTTGCTCGACATGATAGTATGCTATCTGGTTGTACTTTATCTTAACATGTACTCTGATTGTCTCTATATTACATGTTGATAAAGCCCTTAGGATATGTACTCGACTACTGGGACTATGATGAGATCATACTAGTGGGGCCACGGTAGTCGACGAGTACATCCTATAACTGTTCCTAGTCAAGGGTGTATCGAGACAGGGCATCGATACACCAGAGTAGACTAGCGTATACGCATCTTGACCCATATGATGGGCGATGGATGATCCCATATCCATCGGTGTTTGACATCAAGGATGGTGTACGGGTGCTCAGTGGAGACTGGGTACACTGGACGGACTCGCCGAGAACTCCCAGATGGTATTATACCATACGTCAGATGGCAGTTCTCCGGTGACACTGGTACAGAGTAGTCTGTCGACCCGAGATTGTCATAGAGTCTTGTGTGATTCCCACTGTGCTTTGATTTCCATCATACCACGTCCAAGAGGGCGTGCAAAAGGGTGGCTTTTGGGTACAGTCCCGAATCATATGGAGGCAATGAGCGATAGGAGGGGATTCGTCTCTCCCGGTATAGGGAGTTGATGTTGTGCTGTGTTCGATTGGCTATAACCGGAAATCCTTGGCCAGGGTTGCTGAGATTTACTGGTAAGTGTTATCAGTAGTTTCTCGAACTGTTATAGACCTCAAATCGACACGACTTATCAAGCTACTGGGGTCTGACGTTTACCACCCCTAGGCGAGATATGCAACATATCAGACGACGAGACCGGACTGTACGGGAGTGTTACTGTTTGGATTCGCAGGAGAATGTACAGGCTTGCTTGTTGATCTTCTGAGTGCTCAATACCTGGGTAGCTGTTACGTTTAGCTGACCGCTTGCAGCTTGTGGGTGTTTGATATGATCATCACCTACTGCCGGCGTATTGACGATTCTTTAGAGTCCTATACAGAGGTTTCTTGACTCAGGCAAAACGGAGTAGGAGCACATATGTGATATGTGCGGGACCGAGGATAATGCGATATGTGATACTGTATTGTATTCTCACGATATTTGATATCAGCCGGGTCATCGGATCAAGTGTTGATTCGATGAATCGGTACGGATAAATATTAGTCGGTTATATGCGATATAGCCGGATTGTCGGATCAAGTGTTGATTCGATAATTTAATGTATAATAATATATATGATATATTAAATTGCATTAACTAATATTTGCTCACTAAAAGATTCGTTTTCTCACTCGGATAATACATTGATATATATGCGATATATGTTAATTGTATTATTTTATTTTGTTACGATAAATATTATATATGTGATATATAATATTGTAACATGATATGATAACTAATGCAACTTGTTTAGTAGAGATTAAACATGGTTAGGGTTTGATTAGGGTTAAGGTTTTCCAGAAGTTTCTAGAAGCTTTCTTTCTTTGTCTTTGTTAAGATATTATGCTAGATATTTCCTTAACCTAACCAAACCTTTAACCTTAGTCAAATCTCTACAAGGGTTAGTTTGACCATGGTTACATTATTCATCATATCATTTCTTTTCCTATTCATCACAAAAGGATTCTAATATTGTTCATCATCTTCTTCCTTCTTCTTCTTTGCTTGAAATGGTTTCTTGCTTTGATTTTTGTGATGGATAAATATGAGAAAAAGATAAATAAAGAGAGCAAAAAATCCTACTTCATCATCCTCATCTTCCCTTGCCATTTAGATGAGGGTGTTCACATCATTTCATGAGTGTTAGCTTGTTTTAAAGAAACTTCAAGGTATATCATCTTAGTATCGAAGATCGGAAGCAAAGGTTGCGTCTTTCTCTTCGTGGAACCTCTCGAGAGTCCGGATCCCGATGATCGCAGCGAAGGGACCACAACACGGAGCATATGAAGTGAAGGACCGGATCTACAAAGGTTGTAATCCCTCTCACTTAGTGTTAAAGTGTTTAGCATGCTTGTTTTCGCCTAATCTCTAGTTTAAAGTTCCGTATTCGGGTTGTTCGGCACGGCTAAATTTTTAATCGGGCATGGTTGATGCCTCGTAGACCCTTGTGCGCGTGCCTAGTAACCCTACAATCCCATCACCGGGAGTGACCCCTTTAGCAATAACTGGCAGATGCTACACACTCGGTTTGTCTTTTGATAGCTTCTATAGTTTCTGCTTTGCACAGTGATATATATGATATATCCCGCACCTCATTCGACGAGGAAAGGGCCGACGATCCCTTCACCGGGAGTGACCCCTTTAGCAAAACTAGAAAAGCCTAAAAAACACTCCATTTTAAAATCATTTGATTCTACAACGATATCAAGTTCATTACGCAATAGGTTTTCAGAAAAACCTGTCGTAGCCCTCCGTCATTTCAGATAAGTTGTATATAGTATTCGTGCTACATTTGTTGGCTTTCGTCAAGGTGTAGTGTGCGGTAGCTATATGCTGCTTATCTGCTGCATACGATGCGATTGGATTAAGGTAGTCGTGCGACTTTGTTGGCTTTCATCAAGGGTCGTGCGGGTGGGTTTAATTCAATCAAGAAATGTACGGGTTGAACTTGACTAGCGGGCTATGGTTTGTTGGCTTTCGTCAAGGTCATAGCACGTTAGGGGCAAAATATTATCGGGAATTTCAAGTGTTGAAATTTGCAAAGAGATTGCATACCTTCTATGAGATAGTTGGATCCCGATACCCGCTGTGAGTAAGAGTTACTCCTGGGAGAGTTTTATACACTACAATTAGCCGATCAAGTAGGTGTCTAGAAAGGTGTTAACGAGGTTACGCCTCTGGGAAAACGAGGTTTACATTAATTAGGTTCGTGCGAAAGCACGGGGGACCTCCCTCAAAGTACCGACACTGGCCTGGCTAAAAGATTGGTGAACTTGTAGCGTGTAATTAATCCCGGCTAGTCTTTCCTTTTAGGGTTTGAAGGAAGATTTGATAAAAAAAAGTGGGAGCCATCCTGATTAGATAAAATAAATAACCAATCTGATCTTGCAAGAGCATACGCTGAGTGTTTTCTTCTCTCTTTCTCCAGGTAGCGACCATATCACGCCTTAATCAAGATAATAATACGGATGTATTGACCGAACCCGCTTGTTATGCTGAGCTAGGGAACGTTGGTCCCGCTCCAACTTATAATTGTTATAAGACAGAGCAGGAAATAGGGGAATACTAGGATTCCCATGCCGCCCAAACGAAGAAAGTGCATGCTGATGCACCTTCTTCGGGTGTGTTCATTACATAGAACTGTTTCTCTGTATCCTCTACGTCCTGGGTATTTGATACCGAATCAGGATCCCAGATATGTAATCTATTACATAGGGCTACAGAGAGGTAGAGAACTGAGAACGGGTAATAAGTTTCATGAGGCAGAAAACGGTGCAAGTGTTGCAGCCAGGTCTGTTGGTCACTGTCACCCTGTATTACCTGAGTACATTGATTCTGAACAAATGCTATTAGATACCGAACCTGATATACAAAATCATATCTGTTTCTTTATTAGTAAAGAAACGATAAAATTTTGTATTGTTGGATAATGTTTTGAACATTTCCTATATCAAAAGTTGATCGGTTCAGGCACGTTATCTAAAAGCATTGATGTTCTAAATCAAACTACAGTTTTTAGTATACAGAACACACACAAGAGGAAGAGTTCAGAAATGAACGAATCCTTCTTGAGGCATTGTAGACTAGGTCATATCAATACGACCCGACTAGCTGAAGTTACATGTAGATGCATATTTAAATCAGTTTGAATTTACATCTTGTGAAACTTGCCAGTCATGTCACAAAGATATAATGACACCAGCTCTGTTTATTGGAAACAGAGAACGAGTTAGTGAACTCTTGGGATGATACATGTTGATGTATAAAGGTCCCCTGTCTACACATGCCAAGACCAGTTCTTTGTACTGTAAGTCAATGTTGCCCATCCCGGTGCATGCGGGGAGGCGGAAAACGGAATAAAAATCGGATTTTTATGAGCTTAGACAACATGGACTATAGCTAGAAGGATCTTTGCTAAACAAAAACTTGCTAAAGCTAACTAGTAACCAGCTAAGTGCTAGAAAGGTTATACCTTGGGCTTTAAGTCCTTCTCTCCTTGCTCCTTGGAGTGGTGGAAGGAGGTCACCTTGGTCGTCTTCTCACGTCGAAGAAAGATCCACCCGAAAGCCTCAACCTTTGGCTTCAACTCCAAGCTAGAAGTAACTAGGGTGCAAGAAGTGCTAGTCCTTGAACCCTAGATGAGAGTAAAGATGATCAAGAGAGGGTTTTTCTCAAGCTCAAGTGTTTCTCAACACATGAGAGGGAGAGAGCTTGAGGGAGAGGAAGAACAAGAGAGAGAAAAGATATCATAGAATGAGAGAATAATATGAAGCATTCTCTCATATATGTGAATTATTGTAATTAGATAATTAGTGAGATAATTGTCATGGCTAAATCAAGACATGACCATTATCATTTCATTTTTAATGCAAATTGCAAGGATCAAAGAGCATCTTCCAAATGAAATGATGATGGTCAAAGTGTCAACAAGGTCAACAAGTCAAGGTGGGTCAAATGGTCAACAACCATAACCATGCACAATTATTAAACTAATTATCAATTAACTATAACACACACATAAGCATTAGGGTTAATAAAATGACAATAGCCATTAACCCTAATCAAGGTCCTCTCCCTCAATCTCAAGCAACCGTGCATACGCACCCGCATTCGTGATCCGAGGAACACGAATACAATGAGAAAAACCAATCCCAAATCATATACTAGGATCCGGCTTAAACCAAAGCCCGCTAGTATAAACTGTCCGGACAGCAAACGTGCACAAGTGCGCGAATGTGAACGAACCCTGTCGCAAAACCATGCGACCTCTACTCATTTTGCCTGAAGGCGAATAGCTCTCTGTGTGGGACTCTAAAGACTCGACACTACGCCGGCAGTGGGTTTAACCACAGACCGCAAGCGGCACTAGCTGTACGTAACGGTCCCTAGGTAGATGTCGATAAGAAGACTGACGAGGTGAACCCTATCCGAACTCCTACTGAGCCTGTATGTGACAATCTCCGTACAGTCCGGTCTGTTCGTCTGATACATCGCATGGCGGGCCTAGGGGGGCGGTGAACGTCAGTCCCCTAATAGCGGTACAAGTCGTGTCGGAGTGTAGCCCAGAACACCCTGAGATAACACTGGAAACCTACCAGTATATCTCGCTTGCCCTGGCCAGGGACTACTCGTGTAATGGCTCTCCTGCACACAGCGCGATGTCAACCCCCAATACCGGGAGAGACGAATCCTGTCTAACCGTCACTGCCTCCAAGTGCTTCGGGACTGCACCCAAAAACTACCTGTTTGCACGACCCCTTTGAGCCGTGGTAGGGTAGTAATCAAAGTGCAGTGGGAACACACTCGAGGCGAAGTGACAGTGTCAAGTCAGTGGACTAAGCTGTACTCATGTCACCTGGGAACTGATAACTGACGATAGGTATAATACCAACCAACAGTTCCCGACGAGTCCTGTCCAGTGTACTCGTAACCTAACGAGCACCCGCATACTATCTCAAGTACGACGTACTGACGGCTGTGGGACAGACCGTCTCCCACGCTGGGATGAGAAGCGCATACGCTAGTCTACTCCGGAGTATCGATGCCCTGTCTCGATAGTCCAACGACTTGGGACCAGTATAAGGATGTGCTTAAAGATCACCCAGCTCCCACGAGTGTGAGCGCAATCACAACGCTTGTAATCAAGCAAATATCCTAAGGGCTCTACTAATATGTATATCAGCAATATGCTAAAAGAAACACATGCACATATTAAAGCAGAGACAAACCAAGTAGCATACTACCATTTCGAGCAAGATTGTATATACAACTGTGAATATCCCAAGTTTCCATCAAGTAATATACAAACTAGTATGATACAGTAATGGTCTCTACGGCATATACACTAACAATCTCCCACTTGCACTAAGGCCATGTACTGGCGTATCGAAGACCTATCATCTCGATCAGCCGCTCGAACTGAGTCTGGGGCAAGGCCTTGGTGAATGGATCTGCAGTGTAATCCTCTGATGCAACTCTCCGGACCTCGATCTCCTGGCGATCTACGATCTCCCTGATCAGGTGATACCGCCTTAAGATGTGTCTGGATTTCTGATGGGACCTTGGTTCCTTCGCTAAAGCTATAGCCCCGTTGTTGTCGCAATACAGTGGTATTGGGTCAACAATGGACGGAACCACCTGAAGTTCTCTCAAGAACTTCCTCATCCAGACAGCTTCTTTTGCGGCATCAGATGCAGCGATGTATTCCGCTTCCAAAGTCGAGTTAGCAACGGTTTCCTGTTTGGAGCTCTTCCAACACACCGCCCCTCCATTGAGGGTAAAGACAAAACCCGACATGGACTTGGAATCATCCTTGTCACTCTGGAAGCTGGAGTCAGCAAATACCTCAATCTGCAGGTCTTTTCCGCCATACACCAAGAACATCTCTTTAGTCCTTCTCAGGTACTTGAGAATGTTCTTTACTGCTATCCAATATTTCTCCCCAGGGTTTGACTGATACCTGCTTACCACACTCAGTGCATAAGCCACATCCGGTCTGGTACACAACATCGCATACATTATAGAGCCTACCGCAGAAGCGTAGGGTATAATAGACATGCGATCTCTCTCCAAATCAGTCTTGGGAGACATCTCTTTGGAGAGAGTGATCCCGTGACTAGCCGGTAGATTACCGCGCTTGGAATCTTCCATACTGAATCTCTTCAGTATGGTGTCGATGTATCTGGACTGCGAAAGTCCTAATATCCTCTTGGATCTGTCACGGTAGATCCGGATACCCAGAATGTATGAGGCATCACCCAGGTCTTTCATGGAGAACCTGTGTGACAAGAACCCCTTGACAGATTGTAGCATAGGAATGTCATTTCCTATTAAGAGAATGTCATCCACGTATAAAACGAGGAATACCACAGTTCTCGCTACAAATCTATAATAGATGCATGGTTCATCTGGATTTTTGATAAAGCCAAATTCCTTGACCGTCTCATCAAAACAGATGTTCCAACTCTGCGATGCCTGCTTTAGTCCATAAATGGACTTAAGCAACTTGCACACCTTTCCGCTGCTCCCACTCTGAATGAAACCCTCTGGCTGATCCATATAGACACACTCCTCTAAATGTCCATTGAGAAAAGCTGTCTTTACGTCCATCTGCCAAATCTCATAATCGTGGAAGGCAGCAATGGCAAGAAGGATCCGAATGGATTTCAGCATAGCTACTGGAGAAAAGGTTTCGTCATAGTCCAAACCAGGTCACTGACGAAAACCCTTTGCTACCAGTCTAGCTTTATAGGTCTCAACCTGTCCATCTACACCAATCTTCCTTTTGAAGATCCACTTGCATCCTACGGGTTTTACCCCATCTGGAGCAATGTCCAACGTCCATACTTTGTTGGTGTACATGGACTCCATTTCGGTCCGCATTGCATCCAGCCATTTTACCGAGTCGACGCTCTGAATGGCTTGCTGGAAGCTAGTAGGCTCATCAAAGTCTATGATGCAATCCTCTCTATCCCCGTCAATGAGAAAACCGTAGTATCTCTCGGGCGGATGAGACTGCCTACTATTCCTGCGGAGTGGCGTGGGAATGTCCTGATCTTTCGAACCCTCTGGTTCTACCAAGCTTTCAGTAATAGCTCGTGGTTCTGGAATTTCTTCCAGTTCTATTGCGCTCCCACTTAATTCTTTTTCTATGAACTGGTGTTCTAGAAAGTGGGCATGGCGAGAAACAAGGACTTTTTGTTCCTCTTCGCAATAGAAGTAATATCCCTTGGAGCTCTTTGGATATCACACAAACTTGCACTGTACTGAGCGTGCCTCGAGCTTGTCCGCATGCTGCTTTTTTACAAAAGCTGGATATCCCCATGTCTTAATGTGATTAAGATAGGGTCTCTTCCCACACCACATCTGATATGGTGTAGTAGGCACAGTCTTAGTTGGAACTCGGTTCAAAAGGTATGCAGCTGATTCTAGCGCATATCCCTAGAACGATCACGGCAACTCAGCATTACTCATCATGGATCGTACCATATCCAATAAGGTTCGGTTCCGTCTCTCCGATACACCGTTATGTTGCGAAGTGTATGGAGGAGTAAGCTGAGAGAGAATTCCATTCTCTTTTAAGTAACCCAGGAACTCGGCACTCAAGTATTCACCACCTCGATCAGATCTCAGTGCATTGATACTTTTGCCTGTTTGTTTTTCTACTTCATTCTTATATTCCTGGAATTTTTCAAAAGCCTCGGATTTATGTTTCATTAAGAAGACATAACCGTACCATGAAAAGTCATCCGTAAAAGTAATCAAGTAAGAATAACCGCTTCGCGCATGTGTAGGCATTGGACCGCACACGTCGCTGTGTACGAGTCCCAAGAGCTCGCTCGCTCTTACTCCGTGTCCAGTGAACGGAGTCTTTGTCATCTTTCCCTTGAGACAGGATTGACAAGTTGCATACGATTGATATTCGAACGAATCCAAATATCCTTCTGCATGTAACTTAGTCAACCTTCTCTCATTGATGTGACCCAGTCTACAATGCCATAAGAAAGTTTTATCGATTTCTGGAGACTTTCTTTTGTGTGTATTCTGGATATTGAAAATCTATGGCTGGTTTAATACGTATATACCGTTGTTCAATGTACCTGACCCAATCAAAACTTGATTAAGGTGAATGTTCACTACATTACTTACAAATGCAAATTCATAACCTTCTTTAGATAATAAAGATACAGAAATGATATTACAGGTTGCATTTGGTACATAATAACAACTACGCAAAACCAAAAAATGTCCATCTGACAATCCCAGGTGATAGTCCCCCACGGCCTCAGCATCCATGCTAGCACCGTTTGCAACTCTGAGGGTCATGTCACCTGCCTTCAAAACTCTACGCTTTCTCAACGCCTGCAAAGAATTACAGATATGAGATCCTGATCCGGTATCCAATACCCAGGATGTAGAGTTTATTGATAGACAGTTTTCAATAACATACACACCTGAAGCTGAAGCTGCAACTCGCTTCAAATCCTGTGTTCTGGCTTTCCAAGCCTTGTAATCTTGTTTCTAGTGACCACTTTTGTGACAATAGAAGCATTCTTCCTTCTCCACCAGCTTTCCCGCTACCTTTGTTGCTTTTCCTTTTCCCTTCGTATCCACTTTACCGACACCGCCTCTTGGTTTGGCGGAGGCTTTCTTCTTCTTGCCCTTGGCTTTCGCCCTGGACCTAGAAGAGGAAGATCCTCCTACAAACAAAGTTGATGTCTCCCTACCCTTCTGTAGGGTGCCCTCAGCACTTCTCAACATGTTCAGAAGCTCGGAAAGTTCAACCTCGTTTCTTTGCATGTTGAAGTTAAGAATAAACTGGGCGTAAGTGGAAGGAAGGGACTGGAGAATCAAATCAGTATAGAGTTCATTCTCCAACATGGTCCCAAGGTCCGCGAGCTCCTCAATGTAGCCAATCATCTTAAGCACGTGTTCCGCTACCGATGATCCGACGGCCAACCTTGCCGAAAACAACTTCTTCGACACTTCGTATCTTGCGATACGAGACTGCTCTCCATACAGTTCTTTTGTATGAAGAAATATGGACTCTAGGTCCATATTCTCGTGCCTCCTCTGATGTTCGTTGTCCATCGAGGCAAGTACGAGGCATCTGGCCTTCGCGCAATCTATTTCCCAGGTCTTGTAGATTTCCCTATCTACGACACTAGTTTTGGGACCTGGGACAGGGGGAGCTTTGGTGGTAAGGACATACCCCAACTTGTCGTAAGTGATTGCCATCTTGACATTCCTGAGCCAATCTTTGTAGTTTGGCCCTGTCAATATGTTTTTATCTAGTAATAACTTAAGTCCGGTCATGATGAATGGTCGCTGCAATTAGGAGAGAGAAAAGAAACACTTTAGCATGATGCTCTTGCAAGTTTAGAGTGGTTTTTAATCTGTCTAAACTGGATGGCTCCCACTGTCTCTCGAATCCCTTCTCAAACCGTAAAGAAAGGATTAGTCAGGATCAATCTCACCGTACAATACTTGCTTAACCGTTCAGCCAGGCCTGTGTCGGTACTTCGAGGGAGGTTTTCCAACGCTTTCGCGAAGTTCCTTAATTAAGTAACCTCTTTTCCCTGTGGGCGTAGCCCCGCTAACACCTTTCTAGACACCTACTAAGTTTATAGCATTGATCGTTAAGTGAGAGTTTTCCCGAGGAGTAGCATATACTCACAGTAGGATCGGGATCCAAATATCATCGCGTGATAAAACCGAAGGAATCCTACCAGAATCATCACACTCCAAATGGTATGCAACGCTAGCAAGTTTCAGTACTTATGAAACTCCCGATGTGGATTTTTGCCCCATGCTCTTATGACCTTGACTTTGGCCAAAATATCATAAGTCACATGTCAAGTTCTACCCGTTATTCTCCTGGTTAATTTGGACCCACCCGTACCTACCCTTGACTTTGGCCAAAATGGCAGCACGACTGTCCCAAACTAACGCATCTATCTATGCTACACATGAATACCCAATAGCTACCAATCACTATGCCTTGACTTTGGCCAAAATACATAGCTTGAATACTTTTTGACCATTCATGTGGAATGACGGAGGGCTACGAATGGTTTTGGCGAAACCGTGAACGTAGTGAACTTGATCTAATCGATGGAACGAGATAGCTTTTAAAAGGAGTGGTTCAAGCTCCGCGTTAAAAAGTTTAGTTTTGAAAAGAACCGAGTGGTTTTCAAAGTGTTCCAATCGACTTTTACTTGGTTTATTTTCTTGCATTAGTTCTTTTAATGCGTCCCATCATTTAATCCTACCATTGCAGAAAACAACCAAAATATGACGTACGCTTATGCCATTCGCATTCGCCACGGGGCCCCGTCATCACCCGTTAGGTTACTTAACTAACGACAGAGCGGGGGCTGGGCTAGCGCGGCTGTAAAACATAAGCAACGCCTAAATAGTTATCATATATAAATATATAGCAATGATAGACATTACAGATCACAGATGAATACATTGGATATACTAGGAATCCGCAATCCGTTCGAGCCTGCAACGAAAAGCGGATTACACGGTTGCGGTGAATAGCCAATACCCCACCCAAGACCCCTACGGGTGCGGCAAACTACCCGCCAAGTACCCGAAGCGAAGCAACCTTCCTCACCACCGTGAGTAGGCCACTCGGCACTTCGAGATACCCGGTAGTTTGTGCACCCCCTCCATGGGTCTATCCTAGGAGCAAAAACAGTAAAAAGAATTATACAATGACGGCTACAACCCCGACCCGGTTGTGCGGCCAAACAAATAATAATATTACATCAATTTACATATTACAATGAATGAAAGAAAAAGCAACACTCATCTCACATCCACCCCGGCTATTCATCCGCGACAATCCAACCCATTCATATACACATACCATCATCAATCACAGATCATAGATATGTATAACCCCGACTAATCGACATATAACGATTAGCCGACGTTCAATACATATAAACATCACAGATATAACCTTTTAGTCAAAGCGTATTGAAGTTCGGAAAAAATACGGATTTATAGGACCCCAAAAACAAATTTCTATTCTGGAAAATCTGGGCACATATAAACCATCTTAAAAATCCTAAAACCAAGCCAGAGATACACTGCACCAAACTCGACCAAGTGAAGAGCCAAGACGGCCGCGGTTGCGCGGCAATAGCTTGCTATTGCCGCGGAACCGCGGCACGTTGGTCGATTCACTTGATCGTTTTTGGTGGATATCTTTACAAAACCCTGAGATGATTTTTGGAGTATGACAAATTTTTTTTTGACCAGAAAAAATTTTAACAGAGAACTAGGGTTTTGATATTTTGGTTTTTCGATTTTTTCGTTTCGAACTTCGACACACTTCACTACCTAGCTAGTTTATGTTTAGTTAGGCTCTGATACCACTGTAAGTCCACGTTGCCCATCCCGGTGCTTGCGGGGAGGCGGAAAACGGAATAAAAATCGGATTTTTATGAGCTTAGGCAACATGGACTATAGCTAGAAGGATCTTTGCTAAACAAAAACTTGCTAAAGCTAACTAGTAACTAGCTAAGTGCTTGAAAGGTTATACCTTGGGCTTTAAGTCCTTCTCTCCTTGCTCCTTGGAGTGGTGGAAGGAGGTCACCTTGGTCGTCTTCTCACGTCGAAGAAAGATCCACCCGAAAGCCTCAACCTTTGGCTTCAACTCCAAGCTAGAAGTAACTAGGGTGCAAGAAGTGCTAGTCTTTGAACCCTAGATGAGAGTAAAGATGATCAAGAGAGGGTTTTTCTCAAGCTCAAGTGTTTCTCAACACATGAGAGGGAGAGAGCTTGAGGGAGAGGAAGAACAAGAGAGAGAAAAGATATCAAAGAATGAGAGAATAATATGAAGCATTCTCTCATATATGTGAATTATTGTAATTAGATAATTAGTGAGATAATTGTCATGGCTAAATCAAGACATGACCATTATCATTTCATTTTTAATGCAAATTGCAAGGATCAAAGAGCATCTTCCAAATGAAATGATGATGGTCAAAGTGTCAACAAGGTCAACAAGTCAAGGTGGGTCAAATGGTCAACAACCATAACCATGCACAATTATTAAACTAATTATCAATTAACTATAACACACACATAAGCATTAGGGTTAATAAAATGACAATAGCCATTAACCCTAATCAAGGTCCTCTCCCTCAATCTCAAGCAACCGTGCATACGCACCCGCATTCGTGATCCGAGGAACACGAATACAATGAGAAAAACCAATCCCAAATCATATACTAGGATCCGACTTAAACCAAAGCCCGCTAGTATAAACTGTCCGGACAGCAAACGTGCACAAGTGCGCGAATGTGAACGAACCCTGTCGCAAAACCATGCGACCTCTACTCATTTTGCCTGAAGGCGAATAGCTCTCTGTGTGGGACTCTAAAGACTCGACACTACGCCGACAGTGGGTTTAACCACAGACCGCAAGCGGCACTAGCTGTACGTAACGGTCCCCAGGTAGATGTCGATAAGAAGACTGACGAGGTGAACCCCATCCGAACTCCTACTGAGCCTGTATGTGACAATCTCCGTACAGTCCGGTCTGTTCGTCTGATACATCGCATGGCGGGCCTAGGGGGCGGTGAACGTCAGTCCCCTAATAGCGGTACAAGTCGTGTCGGAGTGTAGCCCAGAACACCCTGAGATAACACTGGAAACCTACCAGTATATCTCGCTTGCCCTGGCCAGGGACTACTAGTGTAATGGCTCTCCCGCACACAGCGCGATGTCAACCCCCAATACCGGGAGAGACGAATCCTGTCTAACCGTCACTGCCTCCAAGTGCTTCGGGACTGCACCCAAAAACTACCTGTTTGCACGACTCCTTTGAGCCGTGGTAGGGTAGTAATCAAAGTGCAGTGGGAACACACTCGAGGCGAAGTGACAGTGTCAAGTCAGCGGACTAAGCTGTACTCATGTCACCTGGGAACTGATAACTGACGATATGTATAATACCAACCAACAGTTCCCGACGAGTCCTGTCCAGTGTACTCGTAACCTAACGAGCACCCGCATACTATCTCAAGTACGACGTACTGACGGCTGTGGGACAGACCGTCTCCCACGCTGGGATGAGAAGCGCATACGCTAGTCTACTCCGGAGTATCGATGCCCTGTCTCGATAGTCCAACGACTAAGGGCCAGTATAAGGATGTGCTTAAAGATCACCCAGCTCCCACGAGTGTGAGCGCAATCACAACGCTTGTAATCAAGCAAAGATCCTAAGGGCTCTACTAATATGTATATCAGCAATATGCTAAAAGAAACACATGCACATATTAAAGCAGAGACAAACCAAGTAGCATACTACCATTTCGAGCAAGATTGTATATACAACTGTGAATATCCCAAGCTTCCATCAAGTAATATACAAACTAGTATGATACAGTAATGGCCTCTAGGGCATATACACTAACATGTACTTCATTACATTCTCTGATGATCTCTTTAGATTCAGACATATGTTCTTGTTGAATCAAAGTCCGAACCTTTTGAGGTATTCACAGAATATAAGTTAGAAGTAGAGAACCAATACGGGTATAAGTATTATGTCCTTTGATGAGATCAAGGAGGAGAATACTTGAGCACGGAATTCTTGGACTTTTCTAAAGGAGAATGAGATTCTCTCTCAGCATTACTCCTCCGTATACACCATAGCATGATGGTATATCGGGGCGGAGCAATCACACCCTATATGATAAGGTGTGCTCTATGATGAGTAATACTGAGTTACCTATTTCCTTTTGGGAGTTATGCACTTGTGAAGTTGCATACCTATTGAATAGGGTTCAAATCAAATCAGTTGCCTACCACTTCATATGTGATATGCAAAGGGAAGAGCCCATCTCTTAAGTCAGTTAAGATTTGGGGTTGTCCGGCCTATGTCTAAAAGCAAAATCCGGACAAGATCGTGGCAAGGTCAGTTCTGTAGAACTGGAAAAGTTCCAGCTATACAAACTACAGCTAATGATTTGATAGAACCAAAGGATTCAATAGTTACCAACGAACCTCAGCCTCTTCGCCGATCTAGTAAGGTTCCTCACCCGCCTGAGAGATACTTCTGTTTCTCTATGACAGTGGGAGTGAGGATTGCATCATGAGATGATGACCCAACTAGTTTCGAGCTGGCCATCAGGAGTAGGACTCTGTAAGAATGGCTGGATGCTTAGTGATCTGAGATGGAATCCATGTACACCAACAAAGTATGGATTTTGGTTGCTATATCTGAAGGGTTAAATCCCCATCAGGAGCAAGTATATCTTGAGAAGATTACTAGGTGTAGATGGAAAGGTTGAGACTTTCAAAGCTAGACTTGTTAAAGGTTTTCGTCATCGACCAGGCGTGGATAATGATGAAACCTTTTCTAAGGAGCTATGCTTAAGTCCATCCAGATCCTACTTGCCATGGCTACATACCATGACTACGATATCTGGTGGTTGGGTGTCATGACTGCTTTTCTAAATGATGTTTTAGAAGAGAACGTCTGTAAGTACAAAGCCAGAGGGCTTCGTAGACAGTGGGAGCAGCGGAAACGTGTGCAAGTTGCTTTATAGGATAAAGAAGACATCGCGGAGTTGGAACGTCTGTTTTGATGTAGTTGTCAAAAAGTTTGACTTCATCAAAATGGTAGATGAACCTTGTATATACAAAAAGGTAGTAGGGAGTATGGTGGTGATCCTCGTAGAGTACGTGGATGACATACTCTTGATAAGAAAGGAGTTTCCTATGCTACGCTCGGTCAATCTCCACTTATCGCAAAGATTCTCCGTATAGGATCAATGTGATACCTCCTAAATCCTGAGTTTTGATCTATGAGATAGAAGTAAATGGATGTTAGGATTCTCACTAGTTGTAGTGAGATGGTATTAATCGATCCTGGGGAGAATCACTGGAAAGGTTCCAGAGTGATAAGGACGACTGAATGTCAGTCACAGGCATTGTCTTTACCCTTAGTGAAGGGACGGTATGTTGTAAGAGTTCCAAGCTAGATACCGTGGCACACTAGACGATAAAGGCAGGATACACCGCTACTTAAGATGCTACCAAAGAGGCTGTTTGGGTGTATATTGGTTCATGAGATGAACTAGGTTCCTACCATTGTGTGATAATGGAAGTGTGGCTTTGGACCATAAACCCCGGTCCCATTAGTGACCCAGACATAATCTAAGGCAGTATCACCTGATCATGGAGATGGTTGATCTCCAGGGTGATCGAGGTTAGGAGAACAGACTCAGAGGACAGCACGGCGGATCCACTCACAAAGGCCTTTTCCCAGAGAGAGACTTTTATAGGATGGTTGAGCATGAGATACTACAACCACTGCTATCAGATGGCCCTAGTGCAAGTGGGAGATTGTTAGTTATATGTATGCCCTAGAGGCCATTACTATACATAGGATGTATATTGTGGTGGATGCTTGGACATATATAGGGAGGACTTTTTTGCTCGACATGATAGTATGCTATCTGGTTGCTCTTTACCTTAACGTGTACACTAATTGTCTCTCTGTTACATGTTGGTAAAGCCCTTAGGATGTGTACTTGACTACCTGGACTATGATGCGGATGATACTAGTGGGGACATGGTAGTCCATAAGTACATCCTTCAAAGTCCCTAGTCGTGGGTATATCGAGACGGGGCATCGATATACCAGAGTAGACTAGCGTGTACCTTTTCAACCCATATAGATGGGCGATGGATGATCCCATATCCATTGGTGTTTGACATCGGAGATGATATACGGGTGCTCAGTGGAGACTGGGTACACTGGACGGACTCGCCGAGAACTCCCAGATGGTATTATACCTTACGTCAGATGGCAGTTCTCTGGTGACACTGGTACAGAGTAGTCTGTTGACCCGAGATCGTCATAGAGTCTTGTGTGATTCCCACTGTGCTTTGATTTCCACCTTACCACGTCCAAGAGGGCGTCCAAAACGGTGGCTTTTAGGTACAGTCCCGAATCACATGGAGGCAATGTGTGATAGGAGGGGATTCGTCTCTCCCGGTATAGGGAGTTGATGTTGCGCTGTGTTCGATTGGCTATAACCGAAAATCCCTGGCCAGGGTTGCTGAGATTTACCGGTAAGTGTTACCAGTAGTTTCTCGAACTGTTATAGACCTCATATCGACATGACTTATCGAGCTATTGGGGTCTGACGTTTACCACCCCTAGGCGAGATATGCGACATATCAGACGACGAGACCGGACTGTAGGTAAGTGTCACTGGTTGGATTCACAGGAGTGTGAGCGGGCTTGCTCGTCGATCTTCTGATCGCTTAATACCCTGGTGGCCGTTATGTTTAGCAGACCGCTTGTGGCTTGTGGGTGTTTGATATGATCATCATCTGCTGCCGGCGTATTGACGAGTCTTTAGAGTCCTACACTGAGGTTTCCTGGCTCAAGCGAAACGAAATAGGAGCACATATGAGATATGTGCGGGACCGAGAATAATGCGTGTATGATACCGTATTCTATTTTCGCGATGAATGTATCGAATGGTTGTATGTGATATAACCTAGTTATCGAATCGCGGATTGATTCGATAAGTCGATACTTTGGATATTAGTCGGTCATATGCGATATGACCGGATCGTTAAATCAAGTGTTGATTTAATGATTTAATGTATAATTATATATTTGATATATTACTTTGCATTAACTAGTATTGGTTCACTTAAGATGGATTTTCTCACTTGATGTGCACATTGTATATGTGATATATTTTTATGCACTTGATTGTATCATGTTTGATGATACAAGCAAACTTGTGTGTATGTTTCCTTTAAACCATATTTAAGTGAATGGTTAGGGTTTTGTTATCTATTCTTATTTATTTATTTACTTTAGGGCAAGAAACAAAAATGGTTGCTTCTTTTGTTCTTTTGTTGAAGCTTCAAGAAGCTTTGACCATTTTTGTTCCTTTCCTAAACCTAACCATTCACCTAACTATAGTTTATTCTCTACACTAAACCATGGTTGCTAAAATGATAAGAATGACTTGATTTTCTTTTCCCATAATTCTTATCATATTCTTTTTCTTCTTCCTCTTCTTCTTCAAGAAGAAAAAGCTTGCTAGCTTCAATGGTGAAATGAGAAAAAGAGTGAGAAATCCAATTCTAAAGTGAACCCACTTCCTATTTCTTCATCCTCTACCACTTGCCAAGTAGTATAGGGTGTTTTCTTCACAAGTTTCATGGCTTGGTGAAGTTGGAGCTTGATCTTGTGTTGCCTCGACGTAGATCATCTTCGGCATCGAAGTCGACGACCTAGCCCGCCCATTTCTCCGATGAAGCCGACGCTAGAGCCCAGGATCCAATGGTCACAGCGAGGGGACTTCATCACGGAGCTATGGAGGTGGAGGACCGGATCTACAAAGGTTGTATTTTTGTTCACTTTTAGAGTAAAGTCGTTTGCTCGCATATGTTATCGCCTAAACTCCAGTCAACGATCGCATTAGGGTTTCTCGGCACCGTAAATTTTTGAATTTGGCATGGTTGATGCCTTGTGAGACCTCATTAGTGTGCCTAGGAACCCTACATAATCAGTCTCACAAAACCCGTTTGCAAAACTAATGCGTTCGAGGAATAGCCTCAGTGAGTGGATCCGCTCAAATGTTTCTTTCTATGTCTCTCTTTATCTCAAGTTCACGGATAAAGCCATCTCCCAAAATGAGCAATACCTGTCGTAGAATATGTCTGGATATCTGATGGGACCTAGTTCATAAATGAACTCCAAATCCAAACTTCTCAGACTGTATCGTCAACTGAACTTAATCAGTATCCTGCACCATGCCACCCTCAGTATCCACCTGGACCACCTGTCCAAACTACTGTCCCTCGTCAGAGGGAAAACTATAACTCTGACAGTCGCTCTGTCAAGCATGTCACCTTGGAAGCCTGGAATGATAGCTGTCTCCCGAATGAGGCTGTCGTTATCATATCCCTAGAACATCCACTTATGTTCTAAAACTGCTTCCGATCGTTTCTCCAGAACTGGATTAATATCCTATCTGGAGAAACCACTGTGTGACAACCAAAGTATAACCGATCGTAGTATAGGAATTTCACTTCCTACTCTGTGTATGTCATCCTAATACCAGGACATCACACCCTACTACCTTCTTAACAGATCCATTCCCTATTCTGATGAAGTCAAACCTATGACTGTCATATCAGAAATAGATGATCTATCTCCGCTATATCTGCTTAAGTCTATAAATAGACATAAGCCACTTGTCCACTATGCTTCCGCTGCTCCCACTGACGACGACAACCCTCTGACAGAGTCATATACACATGCACTTCTAAAGCCAGTTCAGAACGACGCTATACTCATCCTCCTGCCGGGTCTCACAGTCTGGAACAACAGCAATGGCAAGTCTGGGTAAACAAGAACCTCCCTGTCACCGTCATTGAGGCTACCGAAGTACCTCTCAGGTGCTTGAGATTACCCACCATATCTGCGGAGTGGCAAACGGAATGTCAAATCAGATTGAATCTTTAGGTTCTTATCAAATTTTCAGTAATCGTTTGCGGTTCTGGAATTACTTCCAGTTCTACCATACTCCAACTATTGTTTTCTGAAAAAAATCCATTTTTATTAAAACTGTGGCGAGTCAAGAACAATATCACTATTGATCTTCCAGATGGTAGAATGTTAACCCTCGTCATAGCCCGGGTCAACCCACAAACAGCCATTACAGAAACGTGCCTTGAGTTATCCAGAGTCTGGTTTTAAGCATAAGTCGGACAACTCCCCGTACCTTAAAAATGTTAAGATATGAACCGTTCTATATCCAATATAGAAACAGAGGCACTGATTTAATTGGAACCAGATTCAAATCATGCAGCTGTCTCCAGTGCATGTCAACTAAATGGAGAGAGGCCGATCAGCATTACTCAACTTAGGAATACATCCAGATATGAGTAACCTGAAAGAGAAGCAAGTTCTCTTAATCATTACTATTAACTGAATACCATACACAAGTATCTACATCTTCGATCACCTCGAAAAATCCCGATACTTGCAACACCTGGTTCTCTACTTTATTCATATACCTATAACTTCTCAAAACTTGAATCCTGTGTTTCTACGAAACACCTGTCTAAGAATTAGAGAAGTCATAAGTAAACCGAATATAGTACGAGGACCAACCCCTCTGTCCTCATGGACGCTGGACAACATACAATACTTTGTATAAGTCCCCTGAGTCTAATAACTCATTCACTGTGTGTTGTAGGTTGAAAACTGTACTTATGGTTAAGAAGAATTACACCGCTGTTCAATACTCCTTACCTAACCATCCACTGATATAGGTAAATGTCATAGACATAATTTCAAAAAGGTATATCTCACTCTATAAAAATAGACGTACAGATATATCAATTTGAAATTGGTGCAGACCAACGGATATTCAAAACCAAATATTTGCCGACCGGCAAACAATCCAGGTGACTTCCTTAAATATCACCAATTACAACGAATTCCGATATAATGAGGATGATCACCTAATTCCCAATAACTTACTCCCACTTATCATCTGTAAAACCATACAGATGTGAGAATCAAACCTGGTAAATACATACCCTGGAGTAAGTGTCTAATTGGGAAATCAGTTTTCTTTTAACAGTACACAGTGAAACTGAAACACTAAAATGTCTCGATAGGGTATCCTGGTATTCCTAGTAATGCCTCTTCCATTATCCAGATTCACAACTGTAACCGTATATCTCTTTGCCATCTCTCCAAATCCCTTTATATGTCTTTAGTCATTACCTTCTGTACACCCTTTTAGGCCAAATGGTTTTCTTCCTTCCTTACCGTTCGACACCAGCCTATGGTTTGGAAGAAGACTATCCAATAAGCATAATGGGTGTACTCTCCTAATCCTAGGAGTACTCGTAACCTGAGAGAAGGTGATGGTAAAAGACAACCGAATAAACCTTATTCCTATTTCTCCTGAACCAGAATCCATCCCCGAACTGGAACAAATTCCTTTCGAGTTCGTATATAACCATATGATGGAGTATCCAATAAACTGTGGATCTTCATAGTGATACGGAGTGTCCTGGAGAAATACAAAGGTGATTTTGGATTGGCGAAGAAATACTTGGTTTGGTCGTGAATAGCAGTCGCAATTTACTTTGCCCTCATACTAATCCCTTTATTTGTCTTTACTTAATACCTTTTGCACACCATCGTTAGGCTAATTGGTTTTCTTCATTCCCGACCGGTCGGCACCTGCCTATGGTTTGGAAGAAGACTATCCAATAAGCGTAATAGGTGTACTGTCCTAATCCAAGGGGCAATCGCAATCCTGAGAGAAGGTAAAAGGAAAAGACAACTGAATAGTCCTATTCATTTTCTCTAGAACCGGAAACCATCCTCGAATAAATTCCTTCGAGTTCGTATATAACCATACGATGGATTTATCCAATGGAAGTGGACGTTCGTAGTAATACGGGGTGTCCTGGAGAAAAGGGTAAAAGTAGGAGTGGCAATGAGGTATGCAACTCTGACAATCCAAAAGCCAGTATTTAAGAAGGTTCGGTCAACTTGGTCACTGAGTCATAGTCAAGGGTCGGGCCATGGTCGCTGCCAAAGAGAGAGAGAAAAGAAACACTTAGCGTGCACTCTAACCTAGATCAGAATGGTTATCAATTTATCTAATAAGAAAACCTCCCACTGTAACGTCAAATTCTCCTCCAAACCTGAAAGAAGAATTAGTCGGGATCACCCGAGGAGTAAACCAACTCATCAGTGGGAATCGGGATCCAACTATCATCGCATGATAACGTGACGGAATCCACTCACGTTATTACACTCCAGAAGGTATGCGCATATCTGGCAAGTTTCAGTTTCTTTAGAAACTCCCGATGTATGTTTTTACCCCTAAGACCCAAGTGACCTTGACTGAGCCAACATATCAAAGGATCCTAGTCAAGTTCAACCCGTCATTATCTTGACAGCATTAGACCCACCCGCACGAGTCCTTGACTGAGCCAAAATGACCGTACGACTGTCCTAACCAATCACATATCCATAAGACAGAAAAGCAATACAGAGCTACCGCACACTACGCCTCGGCTGAGCACGACATACGTAGCACGAATACTAAGTAATACTAATCTGAAATAACGGAGGGCTACGGCTGGTTTTTGGCGAAAAACCTTTAACGTAATGAACTTGATATCGTTGAAGGAACCAGATAGCTTTTTATAAAAGTATAATGGCGAAAACCTTTGCTAAAGAAGTCACTCCCGGTGAAGGGATCTCGGCTCTTTCCCCGTAGAATGAGGTGCAGGATATTCCAAATGAATACCACGATGCAAAGCAAAAGGCAATCGGCTATAGTGAAGTTATTGCCCTGACGCAAACTTCTGTCCAAGGGGTCACTCCCGGTGAAGGGATCTCGGCCCTTGCCTCGTCGACTGAGGTGCTGGATATTCATAACCGAATACCACTGTACAAAACAAAAGAGAACGTCCTTGCAATAACAGCTTTTTGAAAAATGTTCCAACAACATCAGAATAGGTTTGTTTAGCTTGCATTGATCCGAATCAATGCAGTCCCATCAATTGATCACACCACAAAAGAACGAAAATAATGATGTACGTATATGCCATCCACATTCGCCACTGGGTCCCATCATCACCCGTTAGGTTACTTAACTAACGACAGAGCGGGGACTGGACTAGCGCGGATGCAAAACATATACAACATCTACTAGTATATATATCAATATATAATAATCGCTCAAGGCGTGATAAAATGCAACATCACAGAAATGTAATAAGCATCACAGAACAATACAGATATCTGGGATCCCCGGGTTTCATAGAGCCGCTACTGAAACCCGACGTTCCCCTGGTCGTGTGAATAGCCTGTGCAATGAAATCCTAGACCCCTACGGGCGCGGCAAGTTACCCACCAAAACATGAAGTGAGGCAGCCCCTTCAACGACGTGAATGGACCACCCAGCACTTCACGGAATCCGGCAACTTGGGCACCCCTCCTTGGGCCAACCTATACCCCCTACGAGTGCGGAGAATAGCCCGCAAATTCTAGAGTAAAGCCCCCTCCGTCTCAAAGCCATGAGATGCGGGCCCGTTGCCCTCTAGAACCCGGCTACCCGTGCACTCCTCCGCGGGGTAATCCTAGTACAGAAAGTAAAAATATACAACGGGTACATCGACCTCAGCCCGGTCGTGCCCTAAAAGAATAATATACAAACAGGCAGTGACGGCAGTCCACATGTCGGACGCTCGTCCCGCAATATCAAATGTACATAAATAACCAAACTGTACAAACATTGCATCCAGGCTATCCACCACGACAAATCCGCAACATCACAGCACAACACAGAACTCAACGTGAATGTCACGTTCGTAAATCCGTCTAAAAGGGCTATAGCAGTTAGACAGGATTTACCGATCAAATGACATTCACGGTCGCAGATATAATGTAAATACTGTGAACTAACATGTTTAAAATTTTCGATCGACCGAATTTCCCGAAGTGGGCCCCAAGCACAACTGTAGCACTCAAAATAAATCTGGGCCCAAAAATAATATACCAAAAACCCCATTTTCAACACAGGAATCACTGCAAGAAATTTGGTGCAGTGACGTCACTATTCTGCGGCGGAACCGCGGCCAAAAGGGGGTTAAGGCCGCGGTTCCGCGGCGATACTGTGGCTTCATGCAACCAAATTTCTACAGCATTCATATAACAGCCTGCACGATTTTCTGAAACATACAAAATAATTTTTTGAGCACAAATGAAAATCGACAGAAACTGTCAAATTTGAAAACGCGGTTTTGGGATTTTTGTTCGATCGAGTTCTAAACACGTTAGAGCAAGCTAGACTAGGTTAATGGTGTGGCTCTGATACCATGTAGGACTATGGTAGCGCCCCGGCCGTCTATCCGAGGCCAAAATGCGGAAACGAAAAATTTTCATGACTTTAAAACCGGCACTACCGCATCCTAAAAAAAAACCCGGATCGTAACCATTAACCCAATACTAGCAAACTAGAGATGGGAAGGAAGCTATATCGGGCGATCCGTGTCCTTCGGTCTTCGGCCTCCACTCCGATCTTCTTGCGGAATCTCCGGTCTTCATCTCCTCGTCGGAACAGGCACCACATCGCCGGGTTCTTTTACGGGATCCCACCTCTGGACCAAGGCAACTCGAGCACGAAGTTGGCGAGTCAACGTGCCCAAGGATGCTGTAGGCAAAGTATAGAATCCATTTGTCTCAAGGGGTTGATGTTGCCATAATGATGGAGGTGAAGAATAATGAGCAAGAGGAAAAATGAGCTTTGGGATTTTGTAGCAAGCATAATATGATATGATAATTTTCCCACACAAAAAATGAACCTCTCTCAACCCCTCCCTCAAATGTGGCCGGCCATAAGATGAGAAATGAAGAGGGGAGAGCAAAAACAATGAAGGGAGGTGAGTGTAGTAAAAGCAAGAGGTGATCATAACAAAAGCAAGCTTCACATCAATATCAAAATCAAATCTCATCTCATCCTTTCTCATTAATGCAAGGAAATGATCACAAGAGAATCAAAGATGCTATTATCATCATAATCCTTCATTTACAAATAAAACCTCCACAATTGCTAATTTGTATATTTGCAAATTAGCCCCTCCATCAGAAAAATCCGGCCGTGAAGGAACAAAGGAAAACTGGCCGAAACGGAATACAAACTGGCAACTTCAGAAAACTGATCCCGTAATAAATTACAGGAAAACCCCGCGACTGTATATACATACCCGCATTTGTATTCCGACCGAATACAAATGCAATGAGACAAAATCTACACCGTACAATACTAGGATCCGACTTAAACCAAAGCCCGCTAGTATTATCCGTCCGATCTTGATCCGTGCAATACCGCACGTATAAGATCGAACCCTGCCATATCTCCATACGGCCTCTACAGCGTTTCGCCCAAAACTTGAGTAACTATCTGTGGAGGACTCTAAAGACTCGTCAATACTTTGGCTGTGGATTTAACCACTAGCCCGTCAGAGGTATTAGCCATACGTAACGGGCTACCAGCTATTGACCAAAAGGGACGTCAATGAACGAACTCATCCTGACACCTAACTGAGCCTGTCAGTGACAATATCCGTACAGTCCGGTCCGTTCGTCTATGAGCATCGCATGGCGGGCCTAGGGGGTTGGTAAAAGTCAGACCCCTAAAAGCGGTACAAGTCGTGTCGGAGTGTAGCCCAGAACACCCTGAGATACTACTGGAATACCTACCAGTAAATCTCCTGCCTTGGCCGAGGGCTTTGTGTAATGGCTCTCCTAGACACAGCGCGACCTCACCCCTAATACCGGGAGAGACGAACCCCTGCAGATCCGCTCACTGCCTCCATGTGGCTCGGGACTGTACCCAACTAAAACCTGTTTGCACAACTCCTTTGAGCCGTGGTAGGGTAGTAATCAAAGGACAGTGGAACTCACACAAGACAAATGACGATCTCAGGTCGATGAACTAACCTGTACACATGTCACCAGGGAACTGCTATCTGACGTCAGGTATAAGACCAACTAGCATGTTCCCGGCGAGTCCTGTCCGGTGTACTCATAACCCAATGAGCACCTGTATACATATTAGGTGAACCAACTGATACCAGTGGCTTGTGAGACCGGCCACCGCCCCTCGTCGGGGTCTTGACTGTATACACTAGTCTACTCTGGAGTATTGATGCCCTGTCTCGAAAACTCCCACGACTAGGGACCTTTTAAGGATGTGCTTATAGACCCCAGCTCCCGCGTATATGATCGCCATCATACTGCTGGCCGTCAAGCAAGATTCCTAAGGGCTCTATCAACATGCAATAGTGACCTGTAAGGTCACCTGAAACAGTACACGATGATAAAGATAAACCAGATAGCATACTATCATCTTGAGTAAGACTGTTCTAACGGTATAGGTCCTCTCTCAATCATTGCAATCACGTGCCTGTGATCCAATAATTAACTCTGAGGGCACTATCTCGAACAACTTTATAAAATAAATGTACAGATATATCAGTTTGAAATTGGTGCATAACATTGGATATTCAAAACCAAAAAATTTGCCGTCAGGCATAACCCAGGTGATTTCCTCAAATATCACCAATTACAAAGAATTCCGATATAATGAGTGTTAGCCCGCGGGGGCGCCCCGGCCGTCGATCCGACGCCGGAAACGCGGAAAACAAAAATTTTGCGAACTTTGCAAAACGGCACCACCGCGGACTTTTTACCCGGATCGGGCCATTAACCTAGCTAGCTAGCAAAATAGAAAAGAGTAGAGATGCTATACCAAGCGATCCGTGTCCTTCGGTCTTCGTCTCCACTCCGATCTCCCGCGGAATCTTCGTCACCTCCTCGCTCGTCGGAAAGGGCACCACGTAGCCGGAATCTTTTACGGGCTCCCGCCTCTTGACCGAGGCAACTCGGGCGCGAAGTTGGCTAGCCGACGCGTCCAAGGCTTGCTACAGAAATAGTGTAGAAGGTTATCTCATTGGGGTTTCTTGAAGTTGCCATGATGTTTGGAGGAAAGGAATAATAAGCTATGAAGGGAATTGTTTAATTTTTGCAAGCAAGCAAGCATGAGAATGAGATGATATATTTCCACCACTAGAAAAAAGATCCTCTCATCTCCCTCTCTCAAGAATGGCCGGCCCTCTCTCTCTCTAGAATGAGATTGGAGAGAGAAAAAGAATTCTCCAAGTATATAAAAATACAATGGAAAAACCAAATAAAGAAAATGGTCACTCTCATTTCTTTTCTCATCATAACAAAGCACCATCAAATGAAAAGCATAATGAAAGGACTAGAAAGGCATCTCATGATGATAAGAAGGAACAAAAGCAAGGAAGCCCTCCACAAAAGAGTTATTTGCAAATTGCAAATAACCCCCCTCCATCAAAAGTCCGGCCGAGAAGGAATAAAAGAAAACCGGCCGGAACGGAATGCAAACTGGCAACTACAGAAAACTGTTCCCGTAATAAATTACAGGAAAACCCCACTACTGCAAATACATGCCGGCATTTGTATTCCCACTGAACACAAATGCAAAGAGACAAAACTACACTATCTAAAACTAGAATCCGGCTTAAGCCAAAGCCGGCTAGTAAAATCTGTCCGATCACGATCCGTGCAATACCGCACGTATCTGATCGAACCCTGCCATATCTCCATACGGCCTCTACAGCGTTTCGCCCGAAACTTGAGTAACTGTCTGTGTGGTGGACTCTAAAGACTCGTCAATACTATGGCTGTGGATTTAACCACTAGCACGTCAGAGGTATTAGCCATACGTGACGGGCCACCAGCTATTGACCAAAAGGGACGTCGATGAGCGAACTCATCCTGACACCCTACTGAGCCTGTCAGTGACAATATCCGTACAGTCCGGTCCGTTCGTCTATGAGTATCGCATGGCGGGCCTAGGGGGTTGGTAAAAGTCAGACCCCCAAAAGCGGTACAAGTCGTGTCGGAGTGTAGCCCAGAACACCCTGAGATACTACTGGAATACCTACCAGCAAATCTCCTGCCTTGGCCAAGGACTTTTCATGTTCTGGCTCTCCTAGACACAGCACGACCTCACCCCCAATACCGGGAGAGACGAACCCCTGCAGATCCGCTCACTGCCTCCATGTGGCTCGGGACTGTACCCAACTAAAACCTGTTTGCACGACTCCTTTGAGCCGTGGTAGGGTAGTAATCAAAGTACAGTGGGAACTCACACGAGACAAATGACGATCCCAGGTCGATGAACTAACCTGTACACATGTCACCTGGGAACTGCTATCTGACGTCTGGTATATCCCAACTAGCAGGTTCCCGGCGAGTCCTGTCCGGTGTACTCATAACCCAATGAGCACCTGTATACATCTTGTTGGAGATAGTGCCCTCATAGTCAATTATTGGATCGCAGGTACGTGATTGCAATGATTGCGGAGGACCTATCCCGGTAGGACAGTCTTACTCGAGATGATAGTATACTATCTGGTTTGCCTTTATCAGTCGTGTACATGTTCAGGTGACTGATTGCATGTTACACTTTGATAGAGCCCTTAGGATCTGGCTTTACTACCAACTGTATGATGGCGATCATATACGTGAGAGTTGGGTAGTTTATATGCATATCCTTAATTGTGGTCCCTAGTCGTGGGAGTTTCGAGACAGGGCATCGATACTCCGGAGTAGACTAGTGTATACAGTCGAGACCCCGACGAGGGGCGGTGGCCGGTCTCACAAGCCACTGGTGTCAGTTGGATCACCTAAGATGTATATAGGTGCTCATTGGGTTATGAGTATACCGGATAGGACTCGCCGGGAATCTGCTAGTTAGTACTATACCTATCGTCAGATAGCAGTTCCCAGGTGACATGTGTACAGGTTAGTTCATCGACCTGAGGTCGTCATTTGTCTCGTGTGAGTTCCCACTGTGCTTTGATTTCTACCCTACCACGGCTCAAAGGAGTCGTGCAAACAGGTAGCTTTTGGGTACAGTCCCGAGCCATATGGAGGCACGTGAGCGGATCGGCAGGGGTTCGTCTCTCCCGGTATTAGGGGCGAGATCGTGCTGTGTCTAGGAGAGCCATTACACATAGCCCACGGCTGTGGCAGGAGATTTACTGGTAGGTACTCCAGTAGTATCTCAGGGTGTTATTGGGCTACACTCCGACACGACTTATACTGCTTCTGGGGGTCTGACGTTACTAGCCCCCTAGGCGGATATGCGATACTCATTGACGAACGGACCGGACTGTATATACATTGTCGCTGTTAGACTCAGTAGGGTTTCTGGATGTGTTAGCTCATCGGCCACCCTTGAGTGCGCTCATCAGCCTCCCTTAAGTTCAGTCCGTGGGCAACCGTCACGCATAGCTAGTGCAGCTGACGGTTTGTGGTTAAACCCACTGCCAGGGTACTGAAGAGTCATTAGAGTCCCCCACAGACAGTTTCCCAAGTTTCGGGCGAAACGTTGTAGAGGCCGTATGGTTTTATGGCAGGGTTCGGAAAATGCACGTGCGTTTACGCACGTGTCGATTTTCGGGCAGATAATACTGGTCGGCTTTGGTTTAAGCCGGATCCGAGTATTATATTGAGTAGGTATAATATCTTTGTCTCAGTTGCATTTGTATTCGGTCGTAATACAAATGCGGGTATATTTATACAGTTTCGGGGTTGTCCTGAAATTCGTTTCAGGATCACTTTTGGAAGTTGCCAGTTTCCAGTTTTCTATCAGCCGTCTTTTAACATTCGGTTAAAGACGGATTTATCTTTTCTTCAGATGAGATGAGTCAGTGTTCTAGAAGATTCTAGATGAGGTGACTAGGCTTATTGGTGTTGTGTTCTAATTGGTTGCATTTATTACTTGATGAGGTGTATTAGTGATTCATCCTTTATCATTAAAGCTTTTTGTTTTGCTTAAGATCTTTTCATATGATAAGGTTATTTGTTATGGTCACCTCCCTCCTCCTACACTCACCTCCCTCCTTGATAAAAGTGGCCGGCCCTCTCTCTCCTCATTCACTTTGATGCTTGATTAATTTTGTAGAAGAGATATGATAGTATTTGGGTGCATGGAAATTTCATCACTTCATTTTCTTTCCATCACCAAATTCCCTCGGCAACTTCATTAACCGTCCGTCCACAGTTCTGGACGGAACGAGACAAAGTCATCTACTCATTCTCTACATCAAATCTTGGTCGTCTCTTTTAGCAAACTTGACGATCGAGTTGCCTCGAGTCAGAGGCGGGAGCCCGTTTAAAGAATCGATCATGTGGTGCCACCTCGATGAGGATATCGGAGTTCGACGAGATCGGAGCAGCCGCAACGGAGCGTGGGATGATGGTTAAAGAACGAAGGACTCGGATCGTTCGGTATAACCTTTCTACACTCTTTACAGTTTGTTAGTTTAGCAATAATGGCAGATCCGGGTTAAAGTATACGATAGCGCCAGTTTAAAAGTTTTTGTTCCGCATTTGGCGTCTGTAGACGGCCGGGGCGCTAGCGTAGACTTACACATCTTAGGTGAATCAACTGACACCAGTGGCTTGTGAGACCGGCCACCGCCCCTCGTCGGGGTCTCGACTGTATACACTAGTCTACTCTGGAGAAACGATGCCCTGTCTCGAATCTCCCACGACTAGGGACCTTTTAAGGATGTGCTTGTAGACCCCAGCTCCCACTTATATGATCGCCCTCATACTGCTGGAAGTCAAGCAAGAATCCTAGGGGCTTTATCAACGTGTAATAGCGACTCGTAAGGTCACCTAAAGCAGTACACGATGATAAAGATAAACCAGATAGCATACTATCATCTCGAGTAAGACTGTCCTACCGGGATAGGTCCTCCCCTCAATCATTGCAATCACGTGCCTGTGACCCAATAATTGACTCTGAGGGCACTATCTCCAACAATCTCCCACTTGCACTCAAGGCTAATTATTGCGATGTCGCATACTCACAGCCCGTGTGATACCGAACACCCAACTCCTCTACTGGTCAGTCTCATAAAGCTCGTTTGCGAAACTATTGCGTTCGAGGAATAGCCTCAGTGAGTGGATCCGCTTTGATGTTTCTTTCTATGTCTCTCTATATCTCATGTTCGCAGAGAAAACTATCTCCCGAAAACGAGCAATACCTGTCCTAGAATGTCTGGATGTCTGATGGGACCTAGTTCAGAAATGAACTCCAAATCCAAACTTCTTAGACTGTATCGTCAACTGAACTTAATCAGTATCCTGCGCTATGCCTTCCCTCAGTATCCACCTGGACCACCTGTCCAAAATACTGTCCCTCGTCAGAGGGAAAACTATAACTCTGACAGCCACTCTGCCATCCAAGTCACCTTGGAAGCCTGGAATGATAACTGTCTCCCGAAGAAGACTGCCGTTATCATATCCCTAGAACATCAACTTATGTTCTAAAACTGCTTCCGACTGTTTCTCCAGGATTGGATCAATATCAACTTATTGCACCTACTGCAAGAACAACATCTGGTGTGGTACTTGACATCTCATGATTGACTCAATTGCCTAAGCAAGTGATCTGTCAATCATGCGTATCCCTCTCCCCTTTAGTCTGTAAGACACCTTTAGAGAGGGTGACTCCATTACCTGCAGGTACACTACCGTGCCAGGAGTCGTCCATTCTAAATACTCATAGAATGCGGTCAAAGTACCCAGATTGGGAAACCACCCAAATCTAGATCTAAAACCATAGATCTAGTAACCAGAATGTCTGATATTATATCCAAGTCCTATGTGGAGAAACCACTGTGTGACGACCAAAGTATAACCCATCGTAGTATAGGAATATCACTTCCTACTCTGTGTATGTCATCAAATACCAGGACATCACACCCTACTACCTTCTTAACAGATCCATCCCCTATTCTGATGAAGTCAAACCTATGACTTCACATCAGAAATAGATGATCTATCTCCGCTATATCTGCTTTAGTCTATAAATAGACATAAGCCTGATGTCCACCAATGCTTCCGCTGCTCCCACTGACTACGACAACCCTCTGGCAGAGTCATATACACGTACGCTTCTAAAGCAAGTTTAGAACGACGCTATACTCATCCTTCCGCCGGGTCTCGCAGCCTGGAACAACAGCAATGGCAAGTGTGGGTAAACAAGAACTTCCCTGCCACCGTCATTGAGCATACCGAAGTACCTCTCGGGTGTCTGAGGTTACCCACCATATCTGCGGAGTGGCCAATGGAATGTCAAACCAGATTGAATCTTTAGGTTCTTATCAAATCTTCAGTAATCGTTTGCGGTTCTGGAATCACTTCCAGTTCTACCATACTCCCACTACTGTTTTTCTGAAAAAATCCATTTTTGATAAAACTGTGGCGAGTCAAGAACAATATCACTATTGATCTTCCAGATGGTAGAAAGTCAACCCTCGTCATAGCCCGGGTCAACCCACAAACAGCCACTACTGAAACGTGCCTTGAGTTGTCCAGTGTCTGGTTTTAAGCATAAGCCGGACAACTCCCCGTATCTTAACAATGTCAAGATATGAACTGTTCTATATCCAAGAACCAGAGGCACTGATTTAATTGAACCAGATTCAATTCATGCAGCTGTCTCCGGTGCATGTCAACTAAATGGAAAGAGGCCGATCAGCGTTACTCAACCTAGGAATGCTTCCAATTATGAGTAACCTGAAAGAGAAGCAAGTTCTCTTAAACATTACTATCAACTGAATACCATACACAAGTATCTACATCTTCGATCACCTTGAAGAATCCCGATACTTGTAATACCTGGTTCTCTACTTTATTCATATACCCATAACTTCTCAAAACTTAGACCCTGTGTTTCTACGAAACACATGTCTAAGAACTAGAGAAGTTAAAAGTAAACAGAATATAGTACGAGGACCAACCCCTCTGTCCTAATGGACACTGGACAATATACAATACTCTGTATAAGTCCCCTGAGTCTAGTGACTCATTCACTGTGTGTCGTAGGTTGAAAACTGTACTTTTGGTTAAGAAGAATTACACCGCTGTTCAATGCTCCTTACCTAACCATCCACTGGTATAGGTAAATGTCATAGACATAATTTCAAAAAAGGTATGTCTCACTCTATAAAAATAGACGTACAGATATATCAATTTGAAATTGGTGCATAACAACGGATATTCAAAACCAAATATTTGCCGACCGGCAAACAACCCAGGTGACTTCCTCAAATATCACCGATTACAACGAATCCCGATATAATGAGGATGGTCACCTAATTCCCAATAACTTACTCCCACTCATCGTCTGTAAAACCATACAGATGTGAGAATCCAACCTGGTAAATACATACCCTGGAGTAAGTGTCTAATCGGGAAATCAGTTTTCTTTTAACAGTACACAGTGAAACTGAAACATTGAAATGTTTCGATGGGGTATGCTGGTATTCCTAGTAATGCCTCTTCCATTATCCAGATTCACAACTATAACTGTATAATTCTTTGCCACCTCTCCAAATCCCTTTACATGTCTTTAGTCATTACCTTCTGTACACCCCTTTAGGCCAAATGGTTTTCTTCCTTCCCTACCGTTCGGCACCAGCCTATGGTTTGGAAGAAGACTATCCAAAAAGCATAATGGGTGTACTGTCCTAATCCGAGGAGCACTCGCAATGTGAGAGAAGGTGAGGATAAAAGACAACCGAATGTACTTAATTCATAGGTGATTTAGGATTGACAAAGAAGTACATGGTTTGGTCGTGAATAGCAGTCGCAATTTACTTTGCCCTCTTACTAATCCCTTGCTTTGTCTGAACTTAATACCTTCTGTACACCGTTTAGGCTAATTGGCTTTCTTCATTCCCTACCGGTCGGCACCAGCCTAAGGTTTGGAAGAAGACTATCCAATTTGCGTAATAGGTGTACTATCTCCTAAACCAAGGAGTACTCGCAACCTGAGAGAAGGTAAAAGGTAAAGACAACTGAATAATCCTATTCGTTTTCTCCAGAACCGGAAACCATCCTCGAAGTCCTTCGAGTTCGTATATAACCATACGATGGTTTTGTCCAATGGAAGTGGACGTTCGTAGTAATACGGGGTGTCCCGGAGAAAAGAGTAAAAGTAGGAGTGGCAAAGAGGTCTGCAACTCTGACAATCCAAAAGCCAGTGTTAAGAAGGTTCGGTCAACTTGGTCACTGAGTCATAGTCTAGGGTCGGGTCAATGGTCGCTGCCAGAGAGAGAGAGAAAAGAAACACTCAGCGTGCACTCTAACCTAGATCAGAATGGTTATCACTTTATCTAATTTGGAAACCTCCCACTGTAACGTCAAATTCTTCTCCAAACCTGAAAGAAGAATTAGCCGGGATAACCCTAGGAGTAAACCAACTCATCAGTGGGAATCGGGATCCAACTCTCATCGCATGATAACGTGACGGAATCCGCTCACGTTATCACACTCCAGAAGGTATGCGCATATCTGGCAAGTTTCAGTTCTTTTGAAACTCCCGATGTGGATTTTTGCCCCATGCTCTTATGACCTTGACTAAGGCCAACAAATCATAAGTCACATGTCAAGTTCTACCCGTCATTGTCCAGGTTGATTTGAACCCACCCGCACAAGCCCTTGACTAGGGCCAACAAGGCTATACGACTGTCCCAAACCAACGCATCTATCTATGCAGCATATGAACACCCAATAGCTACCAAACACTGTGCCTTGACTATGGCCAACAAACACAGCTTGAATACTATTGACTATCCATATGAAACGACGGAGGGCTACGAATGGTTTCTGGCGAAAACCTTTAACGTAACGAACTTGATATCGTTGAAGGAACTGATAGCTTTTGAAAAATATAGTAACGAAAACCTTTGCTAAAGAGGTCACTCCCGGTGAAGGGATCTCGGCTCTTTCCCCGTAGAATGAGGTGCAGGATATTCCAACTGAATACCACGGTGCAAAGCAAAAGCAATCGGCTATAGTGAAGTTACTGCCCTGACGCAAACTTTTGTCCAAGGGGTCACTCCCGGTGAAGGGATCTCGGCCCTTGCCTCGTCGACTGAGGAGCAGGATATTCCAACTGAATACCACGGTGCAAAACAAAAGAGAACGCCCTTGCAATAACAGCTTTTTGAAAAATGTTCCAACAACATCAAATAGGTTTGTTTATCTTGCATTGATCCGAATCAACGCAGTCCCATCAATTGATCACACCACAAAGAACGAAAATATACTGATGTACGTATATGCCATCCGCATTCGCCACTGGGTCCCGTCATCACCCGTTAGGTTAGCTAACTAACGACAGAGTGGGGACTGGACTAGCGCGGATGAAAAACATATACAACATCTACTAATATATATATAATATATAATTTTCGCTCATGGCGTGATAAAAAGCAACAGCACAGAAATGTATAGCAACACAGATCAATACAGATATCTGGGATCCCCGGGTTTCACAGAGCCGCTACTGAAACCCGACGTTCCCCTGGTCGTGTGGATAGCCTGTGCAATGAAATCCTAAACCCCTACGGGCGCGGCAAGTCACCCGCCAAAACCTGAAGCGAGGCAGCCCCCTTCAGCAACGTGAATGGACCACCCAGCACTTCACGGAATCCGGTAACTTGGGCACCCCTCCTGGGTCAGCCTGTACCCCCTACGAGTGCGGCGAATAGCCCGCCAGTTCTACAGTGAAGCCCCCTCCATCTCAACGCCATGAGATGCGGGCTTGTTGCCCTCCAGAATCCGGCTATCCGTGCACTCCTCCGCGGGGTAATCCTAGTACAGAAAGTAAAATATACATACAACGGGTACATCGACCGCAACCTGGCCGTGCCCCAAAATAATAATACAAACAGGCAGTGACGGCAGTCCACATGTCGGACGCTCGCCCCGCAATATCAAATGTACATAATACAACAAAACTGTACTACCACTGCAACCAGGCTATCCCCACGACCGATCCGCAACAACACAGTACAATCACAGAACATCAACGTGAATGTCACGTTCGCAAATCCGTCTAACCGGGCTATAGCAGTTAGACGGGATTTACCGATCAAGTGACATTCACGGTCGCAGATATAATGTAAAAACTGTGAACTGGCATGTTTAAAATATCCGATCGAACAAATATTATCAAGTGGGCCCCATACACTACTGTAGCACTTACAGAAAAACTGGGCCCAAAAAGAATATCCCAAAACCCCTATTTCCAAGCCAAAAGCCCACTGGAAAAATTTCGCACAGCAAGGACTTCTTTCCACCGCGGAACCGCGGCCAAACCAGGGGTTTGGCCGCCCTTCCGCGGTCGTCCTGAAGCATCGCAAAACCAAATTTTTCCAGAGTCCTTAGAATTTCATTCTCATGTTTCTGCAATGTACTGAAAAATTTTCTGAGACAAAATAAAATCGACAGAAACCTGAAGCATGGGAAAATACGGTTTTTGGGGATTTTCGTTCGATCGAGCACTAAACATACTAGAGCAAGCTAGGTAGGTTAACAGCGTGGCTCTGATACCATTGTAAGCCCGCGGGGGCGCCCCGGCCGTCGATCCGACGCCGGAAACGCGGAAAACAAAAATTTTGCGAACTTTGCAAAACGGCACCACCGCGGACTTTTTACCCGGATCGGGCCATTAACCTAGCTAGCTAGCAAAATAGAAAAGAGTAGAGATGCTATACCAAGCGATCCGTGTCCTTCGGTCTTCGTCTCCACTCCGATCTCCCGCGGAATCTCCGTCACCTCCTCGCTCGTCGGAAAGGGCACCACGTAGCCGTAATATTTTACGGGCTCCCGCCTCTTGACCGAGGCAACTCGGGCGCGAAGTTGGCTAGCCGACGCGTCCAAGGCTTGCTACAGAAATAGTGTAGAAGGTTATCTCATTGGGGTTTCTTGAAGTTGCCATGATGTTTGGAGGAAAGGAATAATAAGCTATGAAGGGAATTGTGTAATTTTTGCAAGCAAGCAAGCATGAGAATGAGATGATATATTTCCACCACTAGAAAAAAGATCCTCTCATCTCCCTCTCTCAAGAATGGCCGGCCCTCTCTCTCTAGAATGAGATTGGAGAGAGAAAAAGAATTCTCCAAGTATATAAAAATACAATGGAAAAACCAAATAAAGAAAATGGTCACTCTCATTTCTTTTCTCATCATAACAAAGCACCATCAAATGAAAAGCATAATGAAAGGACTAGAAAGGCATCTCATGATGATAAGAAGGAACAAAAGCAAGGAAGCCCTCCACAAAAGAGTTATTTGCAAATTGCAAATAACCCCCCTCCATCAAAAGTCCGGCCGAGAAGGAATAAAAGAAAACCGGCCGGAACGGAATGCAAACTGGCAACTACAGAAAACTGTTCCCGTAATAAATTACAGGAAAACCCCACTACTGCAAATACATGCCGGCATTTGTATTCCCACTGAACACAAATGCAAAGAGACAAAACTACACTATCTAAAACTAGAATCCGGCTTAAGCCAAAGCCGGCTAGTAAAATCTGTCCGATCACGATCCGTGCAATACCGCACGTATCTGATCGAACCCTGCCATATCTCCATACGGCCTCTACAGCGTTTCGCCCGAAACTTGAGTAACTGTCTGTGTGGTGGACTCTAAAGACTCGTCAATACTATGGCTGTGGATTTAACCACTAGCACGTCAGAGGTATTAGCCATACGTGACGGGCCACCAGCTATTGACCAAAAGGGACGTCGATGAGCGAACTCATCCTGACACCCTACTGAGCCTGTCAGTGACAATATCCGTACAGTCTGGTCCGTTCGTCTATGAGTATCGCATGGCGGGCCTAGGGGGTTGGTAAAAGTCAGACCCCCAAAAGCGGTACAAGTCGTGTCGGAGTGTAGCCCAGAACACCCTGAGATACTACTGGAATACCTACCAGCAAATCTCCTGCCTTGGCCAAGGACTTTTCATGTTCTGGCTCTCCTAGACACAGCACGACCTCACCCCCAATACCGGGAGAGACGAACCCCTGCAGATCCGCTCACTGCCTCCATGTGGGTCGGGACTGTACCCAACTAAAACCTGTTTGCACGACTCCTTTGAGCCGTGGTAGGGTAGTAATCAAAGTACAGTGGGAACTCACACGAGACAAATGACGATCCCAGGTCGATGAACTAACCTGTACACATGTCACCTGGGAACTGCTATCTGACGTCTGGTATATCCCAACTAGCAGGTTCCTGGCGAGTCCTGTCCGGTGTACTCATAACCCAATGAGCACCTGTATACATCTTAGGTGAATCAACTGACACCAGTGGCTTGTGAGACCGGCCACCGCCCCTCGTCGGGGTCTCGACTGTATACACTAGTCTACTCTGGAGAAACGATGCCCTGTCTCGAATCTCCCACGACTAGGGACCTTTTAAGGATGTGCTTGTAGACCCCAGCTCCCACTTATATGATCGCCCTCATACTGCTGGAAGTCAAGCAAGAATCCTAGGGGCTTTATCAACGTGTAATAGCGACTCGTAAGGTCACCTAAAGCAGTACACGATGATAAAGATAAACCAGATAGCATACTATCATCTCGAGTAAGACTGTCCTACCGGGATAGGTCCTCCCCTCAATCATTGCAATCACGTGCCTGTGACCCAATAATTGACTCTGAGGGCACTATCTCCAACAATGAGGATATTGTAAGGCTACACCAGTGCCCCGTCCATCAATCTGTGGCCAAAATACGGAACAAAAACTTTTAAAACCCGGCGCTAACGGAACCCTAATCGACGGATCGTACCATCAACCCTATACTAGTTCTATATAATGGAGTTTAAGAGATTATACCGATCGATCCATGTCCTTTGGTCTTCGATCTCTGTCCTTAGCTCATCGCAGCTTTCTCGAACATGTTCGTTCTCCAGTCTCCCTCGTCGAAGACGATCCACGTCGAGAATTAGCAATACGGGCTCCCGCTTCAAAACCGAAGCAACTCGGGCATCCAGTTTGCTAGCCTAGATGCCCATGGTGAAGTAGAGATATTGTGTGAATACTTTGTCTCAATACACCTTAGGTTGCTCAACACATGAGACATGTTAGGGTGGAGGTGAAAGAGTTGCCATGGGTGAAGAAGTGAGCTCAAGACTTGGCTTAAAGAGAAAAACAACTAAAGAAAATGTCTGTAGTTTTTTCTTGTGTTGAGTTGTGTTGTAGTGTTGAGATATTATTGTGGGCAACTCAAGAAAAGCAACTAAAGAATAAATATCTGCCTTTGCCACAACTAAATATCTAAACACAAACAAAACACCCAATGTCCTAACACCATGAGTCACCAAGTGAGCACATGCCACCATCAATGCCATATGCCAAGACTTGCACTCATGTGTCATGCCACAAGCCAAAACCCAAGCCAAGACTTGACCTCACAAATTCCACACAATAAACATTAAAACTTAATGTTTATTCAAAAAGAGAATGGAAACAAAAAAAGTAATCTTGTAACGAATTACAAGAATACCTCTTATCTGTATATACATACCTGCATCCGTATTTCGACTTAATACGAATACAACAAGACGTAAATAATCCAACATTATAATACTAGGATCCGGCGTAAACCAAAGCCCACTAGTATTATCCGTCCGATCATGATCCGTGCACAAGTGCACGAATATGATCGAACCCTGCCATAAAACCATACAGACTCTACAACGTTTTGCCCGAACCAGGGAAACCCTCTGTGTGGACTCTAAAGACTTGTCAATACACTGGCAGTGGGTTTAAACACAAGCACGTCAGTGGCACTAGCTGTACGTAACGGCTACCCAGGTATTGAGCGAAAGGGAGGCCGACGAGCAAACTCATCCTGAAACCCTACTGAGCCTGACAGTGACAATATCCGTACAGTCCGTTCCGTTCGTCTTTGAGTATCGCATATCGGGTCTAGGGGGTGGATAAAGTCAGACCCCTAATAACGCGATATTTAGTGTCGGTATTAAGCCTATCACCATCTGAAAAACTATCGATCCTAGATCATTAATTCTCGACTACCTTGGACAAGGATTTCTGGTGATGGCCACCCGTGCACACCGCGACATCAACCCCCTATACCGGGAGAGACGAATCCCCTGACGATCCGCTCACTGCCTCCATGTGGCTCGGGACTGTACCCAACTAAAACCTGTTTGCCCGACTCCTTTGAGCCATGGTAGGGTAGTAATCAAAGCATAGTGGGAACTCACACGAGACAAATGACGATCTCAAGTCAATAGACTAACCTGTACATATGTCACCAGGGAACTGCTATCTGACAATACCAACTAGCATGTTCCCGGCGAGTCTGTCGGGTGTACCCATAACCTAATGAGCACCTGTATACATCTTAGGTGAACCAACTGACACCAATGGATTGTGAGACCGGCCACCGCCCCTCGTCGGGGTCTCGATCCGTATACACTAGTCTACTCTCGGAGTATCGATGCCCAGTATCGAAACTCCCACGACTAGGGACACTTTGAGGATGTGCTTATAGACCACCCAACTCTCACGTGTATGATCACCATCATACTGCTGGTAGTTAAGCAAGAATCCTATAGGCTCTATCAACATGTAATAGTGATGTGTAATGTCACCTCAAGCATGTACACGATGATAAAGGCAAACTAGATAGCATACTATCATCTTGAGTAAGACTGTTCTACCGGTATAGGTCCTCCATCAATCATTGCAATGACGTGCCTGCGATCCAATAATTGACTTGAGGGCACTATAGCCAACAGATATAATCACCTAATTCCCAATATTCTACTTCCACTCATCATCTGTAATACCATACAGATGTTGTTAGTTATGTGTATGCCCTAGAGGCCATTATTGTACATATGATGTATATTATAGTGGATACTTGGATATGTATATACCGAGAAGACTTTCTTGCTCGACATGATAGTATGCTATCTGGTTACCTTTATCTCAACATGTAGACTTGTATTGTGACACTGTCGTGCTCTCATGTGTTGATAAAGCCCTTAGGATATGTACTTGACTACCAGGACTATGATGTAGATCATACTAGTGGGGCCATGGTAGTTCACAAGTACATCCTTCAATTGTTCCTAGTCGAGGGAATATCGAGACAGGGCATCGATATTCCAGAGTAGACTAGCGTATAGGCTTCTTGACCCATATGATGGTCGATGGATGATCCCACATCCATTAGTGTTTGACATCAAAGATGGTATACGGGTGCTCAGTGGAAACTGGGTACACTGAACAGGACTCACCGAGGACTTCTATGTGGTAGTATACCTATCGCAGATAGCAGTCCTCTGGTGACACTGGTACAGATTAGTCTGTAGACCCGAGATCATCATAGAGTCTTATGCGACTCCCACTGTGCTTTGATTTCTTCCCTACCATGCTCAAGAGGAGTCGTGCAAACAGGTGGATTTTGGGTACAGTCCCGAGTCGTATGGAGGCAATGAGCGATAGGAGGGGTTTCGTCTCTCCTGGTATTGGGGGTTGATGTTGCGCTATGCTCGATTGGCAATAACTGGAAGTCCCTGGCCAGGGCTGATATGGAGATCTACTGAGAAGTGTTGTCAGTAGCTTCTCGACCTGTTATGAGCCTCAAATCAGCATGACTTATAAAGTTACCGGGGTCTGACATATACCACCCCTAGACTTCATATGCGACATATCAGACGAAGAGACTGGACTGTACGGTAAGTGTTGCTTGCAGGCTCGTTGGGGTTGTGACGAGTTCGCTCGTCGGCCACCTTTTCGTCATGTACCTGGGTAGCCATTATGCACAGCTAGTGCCGCTGACGTGCTTGTGGTTAAACCCACTGCCAGTGTACTGTCGAGTCTTTAGAGTCCCACATAGAGGGTTCCCTCGTTCAGGCGAAAGATGTAGAGGCCGTAAGTTGTTACGACAGCCATAAGGTGTTGCGGCAGGGTTTCGATTATGTTCGTGTAATAGTTACAGGAATAATAATCGGAACGATAATACTGGTAGGCTTTGGGTTAAGCCGGATACCGGTATTATATTATTGGATTATTGGTATTCGTATTTTTCGGAATTCGGATACGGGTATACGGTATACGGTATACGGAGGAGGGGTATTCTTGTAATTGTTAGAAGAATACCTTCTAGAAGATGCCACCTCATAATGCATTATTTATTTTATGAAAATAAATAAATGAGGTGGAAATTAAGAAAGTCTAAGCATGGTTGTAAGAATGGCTTGTATTATATTTTATTGTTTTGGAGTTACTATTGAAGCATGGTGCTAATTTCATAATGCATGCTTCAATTATTTCATTTATGCTATATCCTTCATCATGCTTGATTTTCTTCTAATTATGAAAAACACTTTCTCTCTCCTTCTTCTCTCCTCCTTCTTCTTCCTTGCTTTAACACTCACATGAGATGTGAATCAAAAGCAAAGGATCAAAGATAATCCAATACACTAATCTCTACATCATCCTAGTGACCATTTTTAGCAAACTTGATCTCTAGGTTTAGCTCTTGTGAAGAGTTTGTAGCTTGCATGATAGCTCTCGCGTGGATCATCTAGGTCTTGAGGTGGCCGGAGATCGAGGATATCGGCAACATCCAAAGGAACTAAGGAGTTCATCAAAAGAGAAGGCAAGGAGCAAAGGAGTTGCACCAAAGAGAAGACCCGAAGGACGTTATCATCAAGGTATAATCCCTAACATAGTAGATAAGATCTCTAGTTAGGGTTTTCTGGTTATGGTTTAGACAAGATCCAAGGTAAAATGCGTGTTGTATGCAAAGAAAATTTTTGTTTACCGCTTCCACCGCCTTACAAGAGTTGTGGGAGCATGCAACATGCACCAACATGGTATTAGAGCCAAACTAAACCATAATTAGATTGTTAGCCAAAAGTTAGAACTTCGATCGACGCATTTTTTCCCGAAAAACACGTTTTCTGCCCCTGCTGCTGTCAATTTTTTAAAGTGTTCAAAAAATCATTTCAGTGGCCTTAAAAATACATGCAGGGTTTTCTAAGAACACTGTAGAAAAACGAGACACTAACTCACCAGGAACGCCGCGGATCCGCGGCCAAACCCAGTGTTTGGCCGCCGATCCACGGCCGAGTCGTGGCCGAGTTGACTCGTTTTTCACCCGTTTTCTTAGATGAAGGAAACAATGTTTATTGGACATCTGGAATTTTCACAAAGTTGTTTGTGCACTGGAAGATGACAAGTGTTGTCATGGTTTAATATTATCGATTAAAATTCTAAAGTGCTTGGCTAATCGGGTTTTCAGTTTTTTCTTATGTGTGTTTGAAACGTCGACTAATTGCTATAAGTCGATTAGTCGGGGTTGCACACTTCTGTAATGATATCATGAGATGGTATGTGTATATGAATATGTTGGATTGTCGTGATGAATGGCCGGGGGATGTGAGAAGAGCGTTTTTTTCTTTTCTTTCATTCAATGTAATTTGTAAAAAGCAATGTAATATTATTTTGAGGGGCACATCCGGGATGAGGTTGTAGCCACCGTTGTATAATTTCTTTTTACTGTTTTTGCTCCTAGAATATACCCAAGGTGGGGTTCACAAACTACCGGGTTTTCGAAGTGCCGAGTGGCCTACTCACTTTGTTGAGGGAGGTTGCTCCACTTCGGAAATTTGGCGGGTAGTTTGCCGCACCCGTAGGGGTCTAGGGTGGGGTTTTGGCTATTCATCACGACTGTGGAACCCATTTTTCATTAAGGCTTGAATGAAATGCGGAATTCCTAGTATATCCATTGTATTCATCTGTGATCTGTAATGGCTATATTTATATATGAGATATATAATAACCGTTGCTTATATTTTGCACCCGTGCTAGTCCAGCCCCTGCTCTGCCGTTAGTTAAGTAACCTAACGATGTATGACGGGACCTCGTGGCGAATGCGGATGGCATAAGCGTACGTTCTATTTTCGTTTCTTTTCTATGATGTTTAGGAAACGTAAATGATGGGTGATTGATTCTTTTCTTTGTGTGTCAGTTTAGAAAATGAATAGAAATCACAATCAAAGAATTATTTGACCGCAATCAATAACGGTGTTGAATTGTAGCGCGTTAGTAAGTGCGGATCGTCCACAGGGATTGTGTGATTCGTTCGTATTTGTTTTGTTTTGAATTGAAATTAACGAGAAGAGAAAAGAAAACTTGATTATATGATTTATATCAATGAATTTCAAGAATCATCTAAATCTCATCAAAAATCAAGAAAGCATAAAAAAAATCAAGAACAAGAATTGATAGAATTCCAATCGATTAAAGTTTCAAGAATTGAAATGTAGCTCGTAGGAGTCGATTAGATCATTGATGTGAAGAAGACTAGAAATTACTTTTTCTTATCCATTAACGAATTGATGCTAAATCGATGTCAATTTATCGAGGATTAAGGATCTTGCGAAGAATTAGGGTTTCCTCATCTTATCCTTTGTCCTTTCGATGAATCACATTCACAAGATAGCTTCTAGAAAATCAAATAATCGATCGTTGATCTCTAGATCCGTGCGAAAATAATCAAGAACGCATTTCGCATCGAAACTAGATCATCGATCATTCAATTTTCAAGAATTTACAATCGTTATAGGACTTAAGAAAATGTTTAAAGATTCGTCAACATCATCATTCTACCGATCGTCTCGACTCCTCCACGAGCAGAGTTTTACTCAAGCATCATCACAAAGAATACATTCAAGAATCGAAATTGAATCATAATGCTTGAATTGAAATATAAGCAAGTTAAAAGAATCTCACCTTTATTTATTCAACAATTTGTTACACTTTGCTCAAAGAACTACAAGAATTTGAGAAGGGAACAAGATCGTCGAATCTAGCGTTGCATCGGCTCCTTGAGTCGCGGATCGGCTTGGATCACATGCTCCGATGAAGTCCGACTTCGCTTCTAAAGGATGGTTGAAGGCTTGCTTTGCTTGAACTCAAAGATCTTGAACTTTGGCTTTCTTGATTGGATTAGGGTTAGGGTTTGGAGTTGGCAAGTGTTGAGTTGAAGAGATGATAGAATTTCAACAACAATCAACAACCTTTTCAAGTGAGGCCTAGGATCCCTTTTATAAGCTTAGGAATGATTAGCTTCCTTAAGAAGCTTGGATTAGGTTAGCTTCCCTTGTAAGCTAGTTAGTTAGGTAGAAGCCTATAGAACTAGTTAGTTAGGGTTTAGCTTCCACCTTAAGCTAGGAGGTTAGGGAGAAGGTTCTAGGCTCTTAAGGTAGTTAAGGAGAAGCTTGCTTTGGAAGCTAGGACATCATTAGCTTAGATCAAAGGGCTTGCTGATCTGGCAGAATGTTCTGGAGTGTTCTGGCAATTGCAGTGGCTTAAAAGAGTTCTGGCCTTGAGAGAAGAACACTGGACTGAAGTTGATGTGATGACGTGGCACAACGGACGTGGATCCGCGGCGCAAGCCGGCTCCGGCCGCGGATCCGCGGCCCAATAGGAGGCTTATGGCTTTAAACTTCATGTACTGTCTTATTCTGTCTTCCGGTGTACTTTCTGATATGTTGATTTCCTGAATTCCTTCTAGATTACTTCCAGATCTCAAGTCATTGAGTTGGCGTATTTTTTTATCAGCAATTTTGACAATTTTGGCCTTTCTCCTGGAATTTCCTGCACAGACTTCGAAACAAGTGTTGCGCAATACAAGGATGATGCGATGCCATGAAAAATAGTCAATTTCCTTAAAAATGCCGGTTTTAGTATATAGTATAGGTAATTCAGTATTTTACAGGTGTTTTGCTAATATGTGCAATATGAATACCGAACACATCTAGATGGATGCAAAAGATAGGGAAATTGCCGTGTTAAAAATGCATTATTTTCGACTGATCAAATTCCCCCAAACTTATTTTCGGTCGTCTCGAGCGAAATGTTTTATTAAAAAGAGAAGGAGCAAATAAAGAAAGAGAAAAACTAACTAGCACACTTTCGTAGGCAACACGATTGCACTGAGCACGTGCAACAAGCCTTTAAACCTCTGGGTGTCCCTAGTAGGAGGAGTGTTGTCTCCTGAGGGTTTTCAGCGGATTGCACCCACAAAATCCAATAATAAAAGGAAGATCATGAATATTACATTTAAAGAAAAGAATTGTAAAAGAAAAGCCTTGAAAATTAAGGTTTCCAACTAAGTTAGCTTTTCGGTTGTCATGAGCCCTATCTTAATAGTCATGAAAAGATGTTAGAAATCACGTCCTCCCTCAATAAAACATCGTCTTATTCTTCATTCCTATCTTCCTTCCAAACATCGATCATATCACCCTACGTGTGTGTAATGGACATCCCTACAACCGGAGAATTCAATTCAAGCTATCATACTCTTGCCCATCAGCCTCAGTACTTTTTAATTAATGAATATTTAGATGAGATTGCTCACACACTTTCATGGGACCGTTAATATTTCCTGAGGTACTAACCGACCGATTACTCATGTGCTTGCTTATTTGGTGTATTTTCCTCGTCTTGCACCACCTAAGGCTTAGCAGTGACTACTAACCGACCGATTACTCATGTGCTTGCTTATTTGGTGTATTTTCCTCGTCTGGCACCACCTAAGGCTTAGCAGTGACTCCCAGACCAGTTGGCCTTAGGGCACTAGGTGAAGAGGCACCCTCGCTATATTTTTTTATTGCTGCCTTGGCGATAACAAAACCGGTGTCCATTTTTCTCACCATTTTATATTTTCTTCATTTTTCATTTTTTTATTTCCTTCATACATCGGCTTTTAGACAAGAGCATTTCAAGGTATCCTTTACTATCCCGGGTTTCAAGACGTGTGTAAGTGCGAATAGCAGGGTATCAACGTTCAAAATGTTTGGCTTCCAGAATAGGAACTATTTTTCAGACTTATTTTTATCCTCAGATTAGTGACTTCCTTCATCATACTAACCCTTGGGACAACGGCTCATAACTACTTATTACTAATTCGTATAAGAAAACTTCTAATTTTCTTGGTTTTCTTAAATTTTTCTAATCTCATGGATGTAATTTTTCACTATCTAATCTTTTATTATCTTATTTATGTACAAAAATGTTTAAATATTAAAGATTTTGAAATTTTGAAATTTTTTAATTTTTTTATGGATTTTGAAATTTTTTAAATTTTTATAGGTTTTTAAAGAAATGTTTTGTGCTTATGCAAATGATATGCAAATGATGCAAAAATAAGCACAAACCTCCCCCAAACTTGTTTTCAACAGTGTCCTCACTGTTGCCAACCGCTATACCTACAAAAACCTGTAAGCTTGGGAGGAATTTATTAGTGGGGGCAAAACATATAAGTGAAGATCTTCCCCCAAACTTATTCTTTTCACTCACCTCCATTCAAAAAGATAATGCAGTAATGTACAGGACATGGAGGTGAGACGGAGGGCTTTTAATCAAGATAAAATGGCTCCTGTAAGAACAGGAGCTCCTCCGTGGGGTCAGTGGAAAAATACGGCTTTAGTCTATGTCCATTAACTTTGAAAAATGTGCCGTTTTTAACATTTTCTACTTCTACTGTCCCGTGCGGGTATACAGACCGCACAACAAAAGGTCCCTTCCACCGAGATCATAACTTACCCGCGTGAAGGTGTAGTCGTGAATCATAAAGAAGGACTTGCTGACCAGGTGTAAATGTTTTCCTCAAAATGTTTTTATCGTGAAAAACCTTAGTCCTATTCTTTACAATTACGGCGTTATCATAAGCTTCATCGCGGAGTTCGCTTAGCTCATTTAATTGCAGCTTCCGAAAGTTGCAGGCTTGGTTTAAGTCAAAGTTGATTTCCTTAATAGCCCACAATGCTTTATGCTCAATCTCGATTGGCAAGTGACAAGCCTTCCCAAACACTAACCTATATGGAGACATCCCTAGATCGGTTTTAAATGCAGTTCGGAATGCCCAAAGAGCATCCGTCAGTTTGGTCAACCAATCTTTTCTATTCTTCGCAACAGTTTTCTCCAGGATTTGTTTGATCTGTCTATTCGAAATCTCAGCCTGCCCGCTCGTTTGGGGATGATAGGGTATAGAAAGTCTGTGGTTAATTGCGTATTTCCGCATCAGAGTTTCGAAAGACCTGTTGCAGAAATGTGTCCCGTTATCGCTAATGATAGCGCGTGGGTGTCCAAATCGCGAAAAGATGTTTTCTTTTAAGAACTTAATGACAACCTTTTTGTCATTAGTGAGACATGGAATGGCTTCAACCCACTTCGAGACGTAATCAACCGCAAGCAGTATGTACAGATTCCCAAAGGAGTTGGGAAAAAGGACCCATAAAGTCAATACCCCAAACATAGAAAATTTCAACCACTAAGATGGGTTGCTGGGGCATCTCATCTCTCCGGGAAATCCTACCCGTGTGTTGACACTGTGTACAGGTTTTGCAATAATCAAATGCATCCTTGAACAAGGTCGGCCAATAAAAACCGCATTGCAAAACCTTCTCCGCCGTCATTTTAGGACCGAAGTGACCCCCACAGGCCTGATCATGACTAAAAGATAGAACACTCTTGAACTCCTCATTCGGGACACATCGGCGAATGATCTGGTCAGGACAATACTTAAACAGATATGGTTCATCCCAGTAAAAGATTTTACTTGGGATAGAAAACGATATTTGTCCTGTTTTGACTAATCGCTGGGTATCAGTCCCGTAGCAAGATAGTTCACAATATCCTTGAACCAAGGTTCCTCGGATACGTTCAAGAGTTGTTCGTCTGGGAAAGAATTATTGATCGGCAGGGTCACAGGGGAAGAAGAGATGCGTGAAAGATGGTCGGCTACAACGTTTTCACATCCTTTCTTATCTTTAATAACAAGATCAAATTCTTGTAATAGAAGGATCCAACGTATTAGCCTATGTTTCAGGGCGGAATGGTCAGTGTACACAACTATTGATGAGCCAATCAAGTAAGGCTTGAATTTTTCTAATGCAAATACAACCGCCAAAAGTTCTTTTTCAGTAGTTGTATAGTTAATTTGAGCATCATTCAGGGTCTTACTTGCGTAATAGATCACGTGTGGCATCTTTTCAATGTGCTGTCCTAAGACTGCACCGACTGGAAAATCTGATGCATTACACATAAGCTCAAAAGGGTAGTCCCAATCTGGAGACGATAGAACGGGGGCTGTAGTGAGGGAGTGTTTGAGTGAGTCGAATGCTGCCTCACAATCCGAGTCAAAGTGGAAGGTCGTATCCTTGGCCAAGAGAAGAGTTAAAGGTCTAGCAATTTTACTAAAATCCTTAATGAATCTCCTATAAAACCCCGCGTGGCCAAGAAATGATCGGATATCCTTGACGCTTTTGGGATGAGGAAGGTTTTGAATGACATCTATCTTAGCTCTGTCAACCTCAATGCCTTTTCGTGAAATAACATGTCCAAGCACAATTCCCTCTTGGACCATGAAGTGGCATTTTTCCCAATTCAAGGTTAAGTTCTTCTCTTTACAACGAGTAAGAATCGCGTCAAGATTCGATAGGCAGTCAGAAAAAGAGTCTCCGAAAATCGAGAAATCGTCCATAAAAATCTCCAAAAAATTCTCGACCATGTCAGAGAATATCCCCATCATACACCGCTGAAAGGTAGCGGGAGCATTGCATAACCCAAAGGGCATGCGTCTATAAGCAAAGGTACCAAAAGGACAAGTAAATATGGTTTTATCTTGATCCTTTTTGGCAATGGGGACCTGATTATAGCCAGAGTATCCGTCCATAAAGCAATAATACTCACGTCCAGCTAAGCGTTCCAGCATCTAATCAATGAAAGGTAGAGGAAAGTGGTCTTTCCTCGTGGCGGCATTGAGTTTTCTGTAATCAATACATACACGCCACCCAGTTTGGGCGGTGTCTGAATCAACTCATTTGCCTCATTGGTAATAACAGTGATGCCAGATTTCTTAGGGACGACATGAATTGGACTCACCCATTGGCTATCGAAGTTGGGTATATAATACCATTATCAAGGCATTTGATGATCTCTTTCATCACCGCTTCCTTCATGACGGGGTTCAACCGTCTCTGTGGTTCTCGGGTTGGTCTGGCATCATCCATCAAGTGTATATGATGTTCTACAATCAAGGGACTAATCCCTTTGATGTCCGCCATGGTCCAACCAAACGCCTCCCTATTAGATCTCAATACCGACAAAAGTGCATTCTCTTGCTCTGATGCTAGAGAAGCGGATATGATAACCGGTAAAGTCTCATTCTCACCTAAATATGCATATTTAAGATGAGAAGGTAAAATTTTGAGATCTAATGCTGGCGGAGAAATAATAGAAGGTGGGATCATCGAGTGATTTTCGGAGTCACAAAGAAGCTCATAGCCTGTAAAAGATACAGACTCGGATGGTGATGAGTCAGGAGTGTCGGACTCAAGCGTGGAAATGGTGTCCTCACTAAGATGTTGTGCAAGATCAAACAGTGATGTGGTAGTGTCGTCGAGATCTATAAAGCAAAGTTCATTAACTCCGCAACTTTCGGGAGCAATCTCGTGGACAGAGCACACATCAAGAATATGAGCAGAGGGTTCTGATGGCTGACTTCCAACTTTGTAGATATTTAGTTCAATGGTCATATTTCCAAATGATAAGTTCATTGAACCGTTTCTACAGTTAACGACAGCATTGGAAGTGGCAAGGAATGGTCGACCCAAAATCACCGGAATTTGGCTCCGGGGGTTCGCTACAGGTTGTGTATCGAGAACAATGAAGTCCACAGGGAATACAAATTCCCCGACCTTTATCAACACATCCTCTAGTTCACCTCTAGGTTTGGTGATTGAACGGTCTGCCATTTGGAGAGTGCAGTGAGCTGGTTTCAACTCTCCAATCCCTAGCTGCTCATAGACAGAATATGGAAGTAGGTTAACACTTGCGCCAAGGTCTAAAAGAGCACGGTTGATGTTTTTACCCCCAATAGAAATCGATATCGTAGGACATCCTGGGTCCTTACGTTTCTTTGGTAGCTGTGGGATAAAAGCAGTGCTAATATTATTAGACATGAAGACCTTCTTTGGCACTTGAGTCTTCCTCTTCCTAGTGCACAAGTCTTTAAGAATTTTTGCATAAGCGGGGACTTGTTGAATCGCATCTAGGAGAGAGATGTTGATGTTAACCTATTTGAACATTTCCATAATTTTCTCCATATGTGGACTCGATTTGTTACCCCTTAACCGATTCGGGTAAGGAGCTTTAGCAATAAGCGCTGGGTCCATCATAGGAGAAGGAAGTGGGGGTAGACGTGATCCCAAAAGAGGAGTGGGGATCGTCTGTGGAGAGCTAGAAGAGGGTTGCTGAGGTGTCGAGCCTAGAGGGAAACGGAGAATAGGCTCATGAGAAGGCTGTGGGGTAGAAGAACAAGGATCAGAAGTAGAAGTGTGTGTGTGAGGAAAGGTCTCAGCCGGGGTGTTATTGATAGGATTTTCAATATCATCAATTTCTTCCCCAACATGGTTATTCAGCACTCTTCCTGATCTCAACGTTGTGACGACATTTACATTGTAATGCCCAGGATTCGGTAGGGGTTGAGACGGAAGTTTCCCTTTTTCTCTCGCACTCATTTCGGCTTTAAGTCGTGCAATTTCTGCTTCCATCGTTCTGATACTCTCAGCTTGGGATGCTGAGTTTTTCTTTATCTCACTGACGGAAGATCTAACCTCAGCCTACACCTCTATGAAATTTGACAAGAGTGACTTCATGGTTTATGTGAATTGAGAGAACTTGTCAGAACAGGTCGACTGCATAGGATTAGACAGTGCAGGAGTGTTGACCTGGTTTTGAAAATTTTGTGACTGGTAGGGGTGCTGAGTGAGTTGAAGTGGTTGCTGTTGTGGTGGAGGAGTCCTTTGGAAATGATTCGGATTTGGAACCGTGTTTTGAGATTGGGATTGGTTCCAAGCAAAGTTCGGGTGATTCCTCCAACCCTGATTGTACGTGGAAGAATATGGATCGTTTCTAGGTCTTTGAAATGCGGCATTGGTATGCTCGTGACCTTGAAACGAAGAGTTTAATGGACATTCTTCCGTCAAATGAGAAGGATCAGAACAGCATCCACAAACAGTTTTGGGAAGCGACATCGGATTTAGGGAGGCTGCTAAAAATTTGTGTTCCATAGCTTCGAGCTTCTTTTGCATTGCTGCCATTTCAGCTCGAACACCTATGGACACGTCAATTTGGTGTACGCGACCCCTAGACGATGACTGGTTTCCACTCTCCCACTGTAAGGATTTTTCAGCGAACTCTTCTAAAAATTTCCAAGCTTCCCCATCATCCTTGGTCATAAAGGTGCCTTGACACATAGCTTCAAGGTTCTGTTTAGTGTTTGGGTTAATGCCCTCGTAAATAATTCGGCACAGATCCCATCTCGGGATGCCGTGATGTGGACATTGAACCAAAAGATCCTTGAAGCGTTCAAAGTACTTCGAGAACGGTTCATTCGGAAGGTGGGTGAATTGATTAAGTTCGCTACGGATTCGAGCTGTCTTTTGCATAGGGTAGAATTTCTTAAGGAATGCCGCAACGAATTCTTTCCAATTCGTAATGGAATGTGCGGTAGTGTTATACAACCACTTCTCGGCTATATCGCACAAAGTAAATGGAAGAAGACGTCGACGCATAGCATCCACAGAAAGTTGTGACGTACCCATCATTGCGCATACATTTTCAAATTTCGTGATAAACACGTATGCGTCCTCAGACTCGAGACCGTGGAATTTGGGTAGAAGATTGATGTACTAGGGTTTAATCTCAAAATTATCCTCGTTGGCTGGTGGTGTGGATAAGCAGGTCGAAAGAGGACCTCGCATAGGATAGCACCTCTCTTGGATAGAGATGTGGGGTGGATTCTGCGCACCAACGGACGGCGGCAGATTAGTGGTAAAGAAATTCGATGGAGACGGATCCATCGATGTGGGTGTGGTGGTGGGTAAAGAAGAGGTAAATGTAGAAATACCGACTTCGGAGTCGATGGGGAGTACGCGGACTAAACGGGCACTAGAATCCCGTGTCCAGCCTATCTTGCACTAAAAAGGGTTAGTACAAGTGGCAGCGTGACTTATAATTAGGGGAAATGATGAATGCGGTGTTTGTTTTGAAAAATGGACGGATTTTTGAAAAAATGATGCGATCACAACAAATGCAACAAGCAAAACCCTAATTCTATTGGTCACCTAGGTCAAAGCTCTAGACCGCTCCTAACTGCCAAAAGACAAGTCGCAGGATAAATCCTCCACTGCCTCTTTGTCTCCCCTGTGGCCAGGTAAGTGCCAGGTAAGTGGGAAGGTACTCCACTACGTAAGTAGTGGGCCTAATTAATAACCAATAGCCTTAGACACACTTGCCTTAGACACCACAAAAGAAACGCGGATAAGCAATGAATTACCCACGTCCTTCTCTTGTCCTAAGTGAGCGCGACGGTCTTCAGAGTCATCTCTAGATCTTTTTTAGTTAATGAGGGTAAATGCGGATCCAAGTTTGTGATTTTTGGGGCTTCGGAAGGGTAATGAACTCCCCACCTAATCTGGATTTGGTCTTTGCCCCTTAATTTCCGTATTAAAATGCAAACAACCAAAAATAAAAAAACACGCACAATTTTTATTGCTTTTTGCGGCGCTGCTATTTATTTGCAAAGAAACCTGCAGAAAATTGTTAATTGGAGAAGATTGAGAAGGAGATAAGAAAGTAAGAAGTTTACAGAGAAATTTTGGTGCAGGGATGACGTCAGAACGCGGCGGATCTACCGCGGATGCAAGCTTATGCCGCGGAATCGCGGTGCCTTCAGGGGATCACTGCACAGAAAATTTACAGAGAGCTTCTGTTAACTCCCTGAGTCCTCTGCAATATTCTGAAATTATTTTCACTTGCTCCATAGCTTCCAGATTACCTCGCAACAAATCACAACAACACGTTTAGAGTTTGCGCGAATTTGGATCTCAAAATTGTAATGGAATAAATCTTTCAATTCAAATTTCAATAAAGAACGAATTAGCGCACGATCCCCGGCAACGACGCCATTTGATTGATTCTTTTCTTTGTGTGTCAGTTTAGAAAATGAATAGAAATCACAATCAAAGAATTATTTAACCACAATCAATAACGGTGTCGAATTGTAGCGCATTAGTAAGTGCGGATCGTCCACAGGGATTGTGCGATTCGTTCGTATTTGTTTTGTTTTGAATTGAAAATTAATGAGAAGAGAAAAGAAAACTTGATTATATGATTTATATCAATGAATTTCAAGAATCATCTAAATCTCATCAAAAATCAAGAAAGCATAAAAAAAATCAAGAACAAGAATTGATAGAATTCCAATCGATTAAAGTTTCAAGAATTGAAATGTAGCTCGTAGGAGTCGATTAGATCATAGATATGAAGAAGACTAGAAATTACTTTTTCTTATCCATTAACGAATTGATGCTAAATCGATGTCAATTTATCGAGGATTAAGGATCTTGCGAAGAATTAGGGTTTTCTCATCTTATCCTTTGTCCTTTCGATGAATCACATTCACAAGATAGCTTCTAGAAAATCAAATGATCGATCGTTGATCTCTAGATCCGTGCAAAAATAATCAAGAACGCATTTCGCATCGAAACTAGATCATCGATCATTCAATTTTCAAGAATTGACAATCGTTATAGGACTTAAGAAAATGTTTAAAGATTCGTCAACATCATCATTCTACCGATCGTCTCGACTCCTCCACGAGCGGAGTTTTACTCAAGCATCATCACAAAGAATACATTCAAGAATCGAAATTGAATCATAATGCTTGAATTGAAAGATAAGCAAGTTAAAAGAATCTCACCTTTATTTATTCAACAATTTGTTACACTTTGCTCAAAGAACTACAAGAATTTGAGAAGGGAACAAGATCGTCGAATCTAGCGTTGCATCGGCTCCTTGAGTCGTGGATCGGCTTGGATCACATGCTCCGATGAAGTCCGACTTCGCTTCTAAAGGATGGTTGAAGGCTTGCTTTGCTTGAACTCAAAGATCTTGAACTTTGGCTTTCTTGATTGGATTAGGGTTAGGGTTTGGAGGTGGCAAGTGTTGGGTTGAAGAGATGATAGAATTTCAACAACAATCAACAACCTTTTCAAGTGAGGCCTAGGGTCCCTTTTATAGGGTTAAGAATGATTAGCTTCCTTAAGAAGCTTGGATTAGGTTAGCTTCCCTTATAAGCTAGTTAGTTAGGTAGAAGCCTCTAGAACTAGTTAGTTAGGGAGAAGGTTTTAGGCTCTTAAGGTAGTTAAGGAGAAGCTAGCTTTGGAAGCTAGGACATCATTAGCTTAGATCAAAGGGCTTGCTGATCTGGCAGAATGTTCTGGAGTGTTCTGGCAATTGCAGTGGCTTAAAGGAGTTCTGGCCTTGAGAGAAGAACACTGGACTGTAGTTGAAGTGATGACGTGGCACAACGGCCGTGGATCCGCGGCGCAAGCCGGCTCCGGCCGCGGATCCACGGCCCAATAGGAGGCTTATGGCTTTAAACTTCATGTACTGTCTTCTTCTGTCTTCAGGTGTACTTTCTGATATGTTGATTTCCTGAATTCCTTCTAGATTACTTCCAGATCTCAAGTCATTGAGTTGGCGTATTTTTTTATCAGCAATTTTGACAATTTTGGCCTTTCTCCTGGAATTTCCTGCACAGACTTTGAAACAAGTGTTGCGCAATACAAGGATGATGCGATGCCATGAAAAACAGTCAATTTCCTTAAAAATGCCGGTTTTAGTATATAGTCCAGGTAATTCAGTATTTTACAGGTGTTTTGCTAATATGTGCAATATGAATACCGAACACCTCTAGATGGATGCAAAAGATAGGGAAATTGCCGTGTTAAAAATGCATTATTTTCGACTGATCAATGGGACAGCATTAATGTGATTAATGTCAAGAAAAAGAAACCTAAAGATGTTGTAGAATCAAATTTTCAAAAAAGAGTAGCTCTAGTTTTTGCTTTGCATAGCGGTATTCCTTGTAGAATATCCAACACCTTATTCGATAAGGAAAGAGTCGAGATCACTTCACCGGGAGTGACCTCTTTTGCAAAACTAGCAAATGCTAAAAATCACTCGGTTTAGTTTTTGATTGTTTTTATAGTTCTTGCTTTGCATAGCGGTATTCCTTGTAGAATATCCAGCACCTTATTCGATAAGGAAAGAGCCGAGATCCCTTCACCGGGAGTGACCGCTTTAGCGAAACTAGAAAAACCTCAAAAACACTCATTTTCAAAATCACTAGTTTCTACAACGATATCAAGTTCATTACGCTCATGTTTTTTTTGAAAAACCTGCGTAGCCCTCCGTCATTTCAGATAGGTACTATTTAATATTCGTGCTACGTTTGTTGGCTTTCGTCAAGACGTAGTGTGCGGTAGCTAATTAGTGCTTATCTGCTAGAGCATGAGATGCGTTGGGTTAGGGTAGTCGTACGGCTTTGTTGGCTTTCGTCAAGGGTCGTGCGAGTGGGTTTAATTCAATCGAGAAATGTACGGGTTGAACTTGACTAGCGGACTATGGTTTGTTGGCATTCGTCAAGGTCATAAGACGCTAGGGGTAAAATATTATTGGGAATTTCAAGTGTTGAAATTTTCAATGAGATTGCATACCTTCTATGAGATAGTTGGATCCCGATACCCACTGCGAGTAAGAGTTATTCCTGGGAGAGTTCTACACATTACAATTAGCCGATCGAGTAGGTGTCTAGAAAGGTGTTAACGGGGTTACGCCCTTGGGAAAACGAGGTTTACTTTAATTAGGTCCGTGCAAAAGCACGGGGAACCTTTCTCAATGTACTAACACTGGCCTGGCTGAAAGATTGGTGAACTTGTAAGGTGTAATTAATCCCGGCTAATCTTACCTTTTACGGTTTGAAGGAAGATTTGATAAAAACAGTGGGAGACGTCCTGATTAGATAAGATAATAACCAATCTAATCTTGCAAAGAGCGCACGCTAACGCGTTTCATTCCATCTTTCTCCAGGCAGCAACCAATATCACGCCTTAATCAAAATAATAATATGGCTGTATTGACCGAACCCGCTTGTTATACTGAGCAGGGGAACGTTGGTCCCGCTCCAACTTATAAGTGTTATAGGTCCGAGCAGAGGATAGGAACATATCCGGATTCCCACGCCACCCAAACAAAGAATAAGCATGTTGATGCATCTTCTTCGGGTGTGTTAGTTACAGAGAGCTGTTTCTCAGTACACTCTACGTCCTGGGTATTAGATACCGGATCGGGATCCCACATATGCAATATGTTGCATGGGCTAAGGAAAGGCAGAGAACTAGGAAAAGGTGATCATTCCCTAAAAGTAGGGAATAGTGCAAATGTTGCAGCCAAAACAATTGGTGAATATCACCTTGTATTACCAACAGGGAGTACATTGATCCTGAACGACTGTTACTATGTACCCTTTATGATATGCAATTTAATATCAATCTCTTTATTAGATAAAGAAGGATATAACTTTGTAGTTGAGAATAATGTTATGAACATTTACCTAAATCAAGTGTTGATTGGGTTTGGTGCGTTATGTAACGGATTGTACGTTCTAAATCAAAACACAGTTCTTAACGTACGAAACACACAAGATGAAGAGTTCAGAAATGAACGAATCCTTCTTGTGGCATTGTAGACTAGGTCATATCAATGTGACACGACTAGCTAAGTTGCATAAAGATGGATATTTGAATCCGTTCGAATTTTCGTCTTATGACACTTGCCAGTCATGTCTCAAAGGCAAAATGACCAAAACTCCGTTTAGTGGACACGGAGAAAGAGTTACGGAACTCTTGGGACTGATACATAGTGATGTATGTGGTCCCATGTCTATACATGCCAGGAATGGTTCCTCGTACTTCATTACATTCACTGACGATCTCTCAAGATACGGACATGTGTTCTTGTTGAAACACAAGTCTGAAGCTTTTGAGAAATTCAAGGAATATAAATCCGAAGTCGAGAACCAAACGGGTAGAAGTATTAAAATCCTTCGATCAGATCGGGGAGGAGAATACTTGAGCACAGAATTCCTTGAATATCTAAAAAAGAATAGGATTCTCTCTCAGCTTACTTCTCCATATACACCACAGCACAACGGTGTATCGGAGCGGAGGAATCGCACCCTATTAGATATGGTGCGCTCTATGACGAGCATCGCTGAGTTACCTATTTCCTTTTGGGGGTATGTGCTTGAGACAACCATACATCTATTGAATATGGTTCCTACCAAATCAGTGCCTACCACTCCATATGAGATATGGAAGGGGAAGAGACCATATCTTAACTATGTAAAGATATGGGGTTGTCCGGCCTATGTCAAAAGGCACAATCCGGACAACCTCGAGGCAAGGTCTGTTCTGTGCAAGTTTGTAGGATATCCCAAAAATTCACAAGGGTATATCTTCTACCACACCGAAGAACAAAAGGTGTTTGTTTCTCGGCATGCCACCTTTTTAGAAAAGGAATTTCTTGCAAAAGAAATTAGTGGCAAGGAGGTAGAACTGGAAGAAGTTCCAGCTACACAAACTGCAACAGAAGATTTGGTAGAGCCAGAGGATTCAGTAGTTCCCGACGAACCCAGTCTCTCCGCCGTTCTAGTAGGGTTCCACATCCACCTGAGAGATACTACGGTTTTCTCGTTGATGGTGCGAGCGAGGATTGCATCATGGAAGATGATGACCCAACTAGCTTCGAGCAGGCCATCACGAGTGGGGACTCTGTGAAATGGCTGGATGCAATGAGATCTGAGATGGAATCCATGTACACCAATAAAGTATGGACTTTGGAAGTTGCTCCTGAAGGGGTAAAACCCATTGGGAGCAAATGAATCTTTAAGAAGAAGCTTGGTGTAGATGGAAAAGTTGAGACTTTCAAAGCTAGACTTGTTGCAAAAGGTTTTCGTCAACGACCAGGTGTAGATTATGATGAAACCTTTTCTCCAGTAGCTATGCTTAAGTCCATCCGGATCCTACTTGCCATCGCTGCATACCATGACTACGAAATCTGGCAAATGGATGTCAAGACCGCCTTTTTAAATGGTGATTTAGAAGAGAGCGTATACATGACTCAGCCGGAGGGCTTCGTAGAAAGTGGGAGCAGTGGAAAGGTGTGCAAGCTGCTTAAATCCATCTACGGGTTAAAGCAATCATCATGGAGTTGGAACATCTGTTTTGATGAGGTAGTCAATGAGTTTGACTTCATTAAAAATATAGATGAACCTTGTATATATAAGAAGGTTGTAGAGAGTAAGGTCGTCTTCCTCGTATTGTACGTGGATGACATACTCTTGATAGGAAATGATGTTCCTATGCTGCACTCGGTCAAGCTCTTCTTATCACAGAGATTCTCAATGAAAGATCTAGGTGATGCCTCATACATCTTAGGGATTAAGATCTATAGAGATAGATCTAAACGAATACTGGGATTGTCCCAATCTAGGTACATAGACACCGTACTAAAGAGGTTTAGTATGGAAGAGTCCAAGCGTGGGAATGTACCCGCGATCTCTGGACTCACTCTCTCCAAAGAGATGTCTCCCAAGACTGATTTGGAGAGAACTCGCATGCAAGGGATACCCTATGCTTCGGCGGTAGGCTCTATCATGTATGCAATGTTATGTACCAGACCCGATGTAGCGTACTCACTAAGTGTAGTGAGTAGGTATCAAGCAGATCCAGGAGAGAATCACTGGACAGCTGTAAAGAACATTCTCAAGTACTTGAGAAGGACTAAGGAGATGTTCTTGGTATACAGTAACGGTGAACTCCAAGTGGAGTCCTTTACCGACTCGAGCTACCAAAGTGATAAGGACGACAGTAAGTCGGTCTCGGGTTTTGTCTTTACCCTTAACGGAGGGGCAGTGTGTTGGAAGAGTTCCAAGCAAGACACCGTTGCAGACTCGACGATGAAGGATGAATACATTGCTGCCAACGATGCTGCCAAAGAAGCTGTCTGGATGAAGAAATTCATTGCTGAGCTTGGTGTGGTTCCATCCATTGAGCATCCAATACCTGTGTATTATGATAACAATGGAGCGGTGGCTTTAGCCAAGGAACCCTGGTCCCATCAGAAATCCAGACATATTCTGAGGAGGTATCACCTGATCCGGGAGATAGTAGATCGCCGGGAGATCGAGGTCAGGAGAGTTGACACGAAGGACAACGTAGCGGATCTACTCACGAAGGCCCTCCCTCAGACGCAATTTGAGAGACTTTTTGGGATGTTGGGTATGAGATACTACAACACATGGCCTTAGTGCAAGTGGGAGATTGTTAGTTATGTGTATGCCCTAGAGGCCATTATTGTACATATGATGTATATTATAGTGGATACTTGGATATGTATATACTGAGAAGACTTTCTTGCTCGACATGATAGTATGCTATCTGGTTACCTTTATCTCAACATGTAGACTTGTATTGTGATACTATCGTGCTCTCACGTGTTGATAAAGCCCTTATGATATGTACTTGACTACCAGGACTATGATGTAGATCATACTAGTGGGGCCATGGTAGTTCACAAGTACATCCTTCAATTGTTCCTAGTCGAGGGTGTTAGTTATATGTATTCCCTAGAGGCCATTACTGTACATATGATGTATATTGTAATGGATGCTTGGACATATATAGGGATGACTTTCTTGCTCGACATGATAGTATGCTATCTGATTGTATTTTATCTTAAGATGTACTCTGATTGTCTCTATGTTACATGTTGATAAATCCCTTAGGATATGTACTCGACTACTGGGACTATGATGAGATCATACTAGTGGGGCCACGGTAGTCGACGAGTACATCTTATAACTGTTCCTAGTCGAGGGTGTATCGAGACAGGGCATCGATACACCAGAGTAGACTAGCGTATACGCATCTTGACCCATGTGATGGGCGATGGATGATCCGATATCCATTGGTGTTTGACATCAAGGATAGTGTACGGGTGCTCAGTGGAGACTGGGTACACTGGACGGACTCGCCGAGAACTCCCAGATGGTATTATACCTCACGTCAGATGGCAGTTCTCCGGTGACACTGGTACAGAGTAGTCTGTTGACCCGAGATCGTCATAGAGTCTTGTGTGATTCCTACTGTGCTTTGATTTCCATTATACCATGTCCAAGAGGGCGTGCAAAAAGGTGGCTTTTGTGTACAGTCCCGAATCACATGGAGGCAATGAGCGATAGGAGGGGATTCGTCTCTCCCGGTATAGGGAGTTGATGTTGTGCCGTGTTCGATTGGCTATAACTGGAAATCCCTGGCCAGGGTTGCTAAGATTTACTGGAAAGTGTTATCAGTAATTTCTCGAACTGTTATAGACCTTCTATCGACACGACTTATCAAGCTACTGGGGTCTGACGTTTACCATCCCTAGGCGAGATATGCGGCATATCAGACGACGAGACCGGACTGTACGGGAGTGTTACTGATTGGATTCACAGGACAATGTACAGATGTAACGTTTCCAAAATAATAAAATATTATTTTCGGGAATTTTTATAATTTAATATTATTTTAATGAATATTTTAATATTCGGGTATAATTAAATAAAAATAATGGGGAAAAATTATGGAAAATTCTAAAATAGGGTATTTTATAGAATCATGCCATTTTAAAGTTTTTAAGACTAGTTATATGCTAATTTAGTGTTAATCGCGATTAAAAATCGCTAATTGGATTTTTAGCTTTTTTTGTGCAAAAATGTGCACATATCATTTTCCATACTTGTTACACTTGTGTTACATTTCTATTGCCATGGTTGTTCTTTTGGGTTCACTATTGGAGTGAGAAGAAAAAGGAAAAGAAAAGAAAAGATAAGTGTGATGATGAGAGAGAGAGAGACTAGGTCAACCCTCACTTTTTGAACCATGCCCCCATCATTTTCCCCATCTCATTTCTCTTTCCCCATCCCCAAGAGCTGCTGCTGATCCTGCTCCTCCCTCATCTCCTTCCCCTTCACTCCATAGATCCCTCTCATTTCCCTCACCAAAACCCTATTCCCACTTCACAAAACTTGCTCCCAAGCTCACTAGCTACACATTGAACCTAGCAAGATTGGATTCGAGGACTTTGAGCAACTCAAGAATTTTCTTGAGTTGCCAAAGGAGGTAAATTCTGCACCTATTAGAGTAGTATCTCATTTCTTGGGCATCAATACTAGTTTTGTATTGATATGGTGTTGTTTGGTGGTTTTGTGAAACATCAAGTTAGGGTTTAGGGTTAGACCTGAAATCAAAGTGAAATTGAGGCTTGTTGTGACCTTAGAACCCCTTGTGTGATGCTAATTTGGACCCAGACCTGAACTTGAAACAGAATACGGATTTATGAGACGATGTCGAAGAAAAACTTTGAATCTGTGATCGTATTTAAGAATCTGCTCTCACCCCGAGACCCCAAAAATAAAACTAAGTTGACAGTGAGATGTGCAGGCACCATGGAACCACCACACCAAACCCTAGCCCCCAACTCAAAAGTACGGCTGCCAATTTATTCCTTCTGGCCGCAAATTGCGGCCAGAGCAGGAGGGAACCTTCTCGATTTTGGTGCATGGCCCCATTTCCTCTAGTCTTGACCTTGGGTATGTCTAGTTTTGACTGATTCCAGTTAGGGTAAAATCTGGGTTGATTTGCTTGAGTTGGCGTATGATTTACGACTTGTTTAAGCATGGATTTTGGTATTTGGTGATTCGTTTCTGTCGGGTGGCGTTTGGACGTCAACGACAAGTGGATATTGAACGTGTTTACATGCGAGACGATAGGTTTTTACCTATGCGAGTAGCGTGTGCTATTTTGTTTTCCGATGTGATTTTCATGTGCTTTAGCGTTGTGATATACTTATAGGTACCCTACGAGATGTTGAGGCAAAGAAGATGAAGATGGCGACATCGGCACCGACACATGAGAAGCAAGGTGAGTAGATTTATATCTACGGGGAGAAGTCGGGTGGATGGCGTATAGCACCACCGCAGTCCGTGGTGATGTATACGAATACGTATACACACATATATTTATTATGTGTTGTTTGGAATTATTGATGGTAATAATGGTATTATTGGTGATAAGGATGTATTGGTTTAGTATAGTGCGAAACCTTAGAGTAATGGTTGCACCCACACATACACGTACATATATACTTGCATGCATTCTTTCATTTATCTGTGCGCATATAGAGGTGTGTATATCTACACATGGGTATGGGACTATGTGTTCATATACGGGATTGAGGATGATACATGGGATTGAGATGAGTCGATGAGGTTTGATTGAGGCCGTGAGATTCGGCGATATGACAGAGTTCGTATTTGAGATGTGATATGATGGTAGTGATACCGGATATGTGATGAGATGAATGGGATATTGACCCGTACCCAGCTATTGGGATGCCGTACGACAATTTACCGTACGAGCTTTATATTGATGTTAGATCCGCACTCATGGCTCGAGGATGTTATATGATATACTGTATCGTACGTGATACTATTGAGGCGAGATCATCGACTATATATATTTATATATATGTATATCGACTCAGATTTAGGTGGTTTCCATACCCCTCCCGATTGACTTGATTGTTGGGTTCGTAGTTCACATAGTAGGTGTTACACTAGACCCGAGTCATACCTATTTCAAAACTAACGAATCGGGGATATTTTAAAGATAGGCAAAAAGGGATTCTACGGATATTTTCAAGCGACGCATCTTTTCTTAAAACATCGTAGCCCTTATTTTACCAAAAGCCCTGATTCGTCTTATTTCAAAAGGCAGGGTTGCATGATATATCTATTGAGGCAGGTTCTTTACTGTTGCGTTGATTATTCGATTCCGCATATTCATGCTATTTGCATTGCATCGCTTGTATTGTTGATATATTTCAGTCATGCTGCTAGGACACCAGCACCATTATCGATGATGCGTATGTTTCACGTATACTTGTTTGCCGGCTCACACACTTCATCATCGATAATTGCCATGTCACTACACTGTAGTACTGTTGCATTCAGTGTATGTTGCTTACATTTCTTTACATGTCGCATACATCATGCTTTCCGATTATACGCATTGAGATATGTTGTTTCCATGATATTTCTGGTTTTCGGGAACCGTGGGTGTTTCAAAAGGAGAATATGTAATTGTTTTAAAACCCGGTTACCCTTGATATGATATTTCAATGCGTCCACCATGTGTTTTCTCGGTGCTGAGAGCGGCATGTGAAACTTGATTCGAGGAGGCGGATGAGGCCGATTGCGGGTACATGGTGGACCCGGTATGGTACCCCGGGGCGAGAACGGTTTCGCTGTGTAGCAGACGGTGAGCCGACAGAGGGACTCTACCAGTGATTGGTTGGACCTGGCGGTTATCCGGAGGATACTGACCAGAGTCGATAGATGGATATGGGCATACTGCCGGGGCCGAGGGCCGATATCGCAGACAGAGCCAGTGGGCCGATCCGGACTGACGGAGCTCGAGATATGAGGATTTATGTGCCGATGCTGGGCACAGTTTTCATGATGTTTTCGAGTGTCGATGCTGGGCACTCCGGTTCCATGATTTTGACGTGTCGTGAGGGACGCCGTTGGTTTATATCCTCATATTATTTCCATGCACATGCTTTATGATATTTGCATGCATGATGGTTATTGTCATTGGGTGACGAGTGGACGGAATCCACGTACATGCAGATTTGATTACATTGATTATACCTCACATTTATGATATGCTATTACCTGAGGCACTGGCACGAGCACTTGGCACTACACTCATGCATAGAGATTACCTTGCCAGTTTTGCATGCTTCAGACTTATTCATATGAGGTTTATTTATATCTGATCGTATTGACCTAGGATGGGTCATGCATTCGATCTCTGCTTGTAGATATTTTCTATTCACGAGTTGGAAACTCACCCCCGTTGTGCCACAGTTTTTGCAGGTTTTGCCGTACACATTCCATAGCGGCATTTCTGGCACACTGCTTCCTTATGGGTGACTTGCTTGGGTAGGTGGTTTCTTTTGTATCAGAACCGCCATTGTTCATGTATTATTCATTGTATCTAGACATTCCATCAACCAAAACTTGTATATTGTTTCAGACTTAGAAAACAGTGTTGTATTATTTCGACCTTAGAGTCGCGCTTGTAGTATTACGGTTTTCTGGCTGTTTTGAGTTCTTTTTGTGTTTTGACCCTCGCCCTTTGGCGTTGTATATTATTTTTGCTTACGTGGTTGTGACCGTCGATTGACGAAGAGCTAGCTCCCGCTTGGGGATGCCTTTTATCATTTCATATATATTATTCTTGTTGTTCCCCGTTCGGGGCCAGTTTTTACAAAGGAAACTCTGCCGAAATTTTCAGGAAAGGTTCACATTTTAAAAGTGCATATTCGGCTTAGTTATTTAAAAACTTTGATTTTCGAAACATGATTTCTTTACTTCTTAAAACCAGTTTTCCTTATTTACTCTTTAAAATGGTTTTAGATTTCTGGGCTTTTGGCTTACTTGGATCAGATGGGGTCCTATAGACTTCATATGGTTTAAGGGCCAGTCACGTGCTCTTTCAGGTCGTGACAAAGTTGGTATTAGAGCGCTTGGTTGACCTTGGTTCGAGTCTAAGTTTGACTATGTGGAGCCTAGGGCGTTATCTATATACGGAACTTAGGCTTGACCTTACGGAACTTAGACTTAGTCGAGGGGGTATTAGACCCAAACTTTCGTCGCGTAGGATGACCCTTGGTTGATGGAATAGGTGACTAAAGTAGAGTGACGTACCGTGGGTATGTTCCGCGGCATACTTACGACACGCCACTCCGCTTAAGAAACCTTAGGATGTACATTTCCTTGCACCGTATTATATTCACTCCTATGATCTATCCTCATCGATACTGGTTATGGTTTTGCCACCACGATTGCACGGGCAAAGTGAGCTATGGCTCGAGTTGCGTCAGCATAAGCTCGTCGTGGACGAGGACTGACCAGGGCGTGATTCCAGAGGCTTACGATTGCATATTGAGGAGTTGTCTTATTGTGTTTTCGCGCCATGAGCGTTTGACTGATCGCTTTTATGAGATTTCCGGATGTGCTGATCGGCACCAGAGGATTGAGCCACTGATAGAGGCCAGCCAGGATGTGAAGACCGTTGATATTATCGCTTATCCAGGATGATTGAGGCGTTGTCCCGCGCACGGACGAAGGATCCAGTTGTTGCTGTGGAAGATGAGATATCGCCCAGATGATTGGAGCTACTGCAGCATGAGCATATTCTTGGAGATATGATAATGAGTCGCTAGTCACCGAGGATTATTGACTAGGACATGTGGTTCGTTCGCTTACACCGATGCTGTGGCATGTACTCGATACTATTAAACTGTACCTAAGATGTTGATCTCTTGGGGGATTATGAGGTTCTGACATATCGATCGGATGGTTCGACATCATTCGGATACCTTGTGATGGGATACATTGCTTGGGAGACTGCAGATACGAGCATAGCAGTTGGAGCGCAGTCCTTATAGCCACGAGAAGACGAGTCCGAATCAGTCGACATTGGAGCCGAGTGGAGTAAAGAGTTCGTATGAGATTTCGACGAGATGACGTTCCACTCCGCTGACATCAGAGATGCGATACGCACGTTGAGGACGTGATCGGCTAGATATCTCCTACTGAGTGACGAAGATACCGAGTTCGTGGTTTCGAGTCCGTGTTAGAGACTTCGGAGGGATCGTAGCCGAGGACATTGCAGTGCGCAGATAGAGACGCGATGTCGAAATGGTCGATGATACAGACAAGCGGGACAAGAAGTTCGTGCGAGAGGCAGACGAGCTGTTACTACACTCCGTTAAGATTAAAGGTCGGATATGCATACAGAGGCGCAGGGATGTGACTAGCTTCCGAGGAGATGTTGTACTAAGGACGCAGATGTCCAGAGAGCGAGGAAAGATTATGCCAGAGTACCAGCTTCCGTACAGTTTGGCTTAGGCAAGATCAGAAGAGACCTTGAGTAGGATTCCTTCCAGTACACTGCTGCAATAAGATTTGCACCAGGAGCAGATGCGTGATGTGCATTCAGAGGACCAGAGGTCGGCGCCAGAGATGTGCTGCGTTACGAGCGATCGTGAGGATTGACCGAGAGATGACCAGGAAAGTGCCAGAACGGAATCATTCCTGTCAACACACCTGACCGGGCCGATGAGCCGATGGATTGCGAGATTGGTAATCCACAGAGAAGATAAGGAACCAGAGGCAGAGGACGCCAGCCGCGAGCTTGAGGCAAGTGGATATCTTGCGCCGCTAGCATTGGATATACCGGCACCTTCTCGACTCGAAGGAAGATATACCGACGGCGGTATTTGTGATTTTGTGATTTGACTATCACGTATCCGTCACTTTGGATTTCGGTATTTTGGGCGATCTATTCGCATGATTTAGTCTTGATGATTGAGTTCCATGATATTTGATTTTGTGCCCCATGGTTGCACTTACTGGGTATTCATATTTTGTGCGGAGTTATTATTCTTGAGGTATTGATTGTGATTTCATGCCTATTTTATGCTGGTGATTTGATCTACGCTTCCAGCGTAGTTTTCACGTACTTTTAGTGTTTTGATTGGATTCGTGCACGATGGATGCACCGATTTGGATTTTCACGCATGTTGGGTGCATGTTTTGAGATACGATTTTGGTGCACACCCGATGCACTAAATCGAGATTCTTCGTGCATGTCAGATGCACCGGATTTTGGCTGTCACGTACACACGTTGCCTATGACAGATGCTTCGTGCACACCCGTTGCACCTAAATATGGTTTTGTGCACCGGTATGGCACATATATGGATTTTGATTTCCGTGCGCACCAGACGCACAGGGTGGTGTTATGTGCATTTTTGGGATTTATTCCTTTTGGAGCAGTACATTTTTATGATATTGGATATTTATTTTCATACTGAGCAGGACTAGTCAGAGGACAGTACCTGGATATATTTTGCATGCATTTATAGTTCGAAGGGATTTCCAAAGAGTGAGCTATGGTCTCGA